>DWIJ01000448.1:0-11415 GCA_018248315.1 Chioides albofasciatus
ATTAATTATCACTTGCTTTAACGGTGAAGGAAAACATCGTGAGGAAACCTGCATACCTGAGAGATTTATAAGAAAAAAATCTCAAACGTGTGTGAAGTCTGCCAATACGTACTTGGCCAGCGCGGTGGACTATGGCCTAATCCTTCTCATTCTGAGAGGAGACCCATGCCCAGCAGTGGGATATTAATGGGTTGATGAAGAATGTTACAACTTATCATAACTTCACCTACTTAACATACTTTTGAAAATTACAATATATGCTGGATTTCTTACCCCACACCATCGCCTCAAAATATAAATAGTTTTCTTAAACATTTCCAATACAAGATAATAGTGACTTAAATTTCAAAATCTAAATTTGTAGCAAAGTAAATTGTCGGATTAGGTAATACCTTGGCGATTTGATTTGTCGGGAAGCGGATTAAGCGATTTCTCAGCAACTTAAGCGACAAAATTGTGGCTTATCGCGTTAGCGACTGTTGCGTGAATTGCTACTGCTTGGACATCCAGTTTTTTGTTTCACGTGGACTCCAAAGAATCTGCCAACTATGTCTGTATATTTATAGGGATATAGACGATCGAGACTTGACACATCGCTGAGTCGCTGAGGTCAGATACAATTTGGTAGGTTTAGGATCTGTTTTAGTAACAGCAGTGATGGCCTAGTGGTTGAAACTCGTCCTCTTGTTCGAGGGGTTCGAGATCCCAGGCATGCACCTATTGCGTATTTGAAATTAATTATCACTTGCTTAACGGCGAAGAAAAACATCGTGAGGAACCTTGCACGCCCGAGAAGTGTTTAAAAAAAATTCAAAGTTATATGAAGTCTATCAATACGCACTTGGCCAGCCCTGTGAACTATGGCTTCTTCTCATCCTGATAGGAGACCCGTCCCTATTCGACATTGCAGGTAACTGCAGATCATTATGTCTCAATGCTGGGCATAGGTCCCACGACTGCACGCCTTCACGCAACAAAAATAACAATATCAAAATTATTTACCGATATTGATCGTAAGCGTTGGTGAAATTGCTAGCCCAAAATAAAAGAAAATCCAGTTAGGCAGCTAAAACGGACATATCACACGTAGCCTGAACGTTAAAGTTGCATGAACAGTTTAAAATAGGCTAGTTTTAGAGTGAATTTTCGAACAAAAAGTTTCACTCGTACGCTGGAGTTGCAGATATGAATAGCAGGTGTTAGCGGACCGGAGAGAAATTTAGAATCAAGTATATGGCTTAAATGAAAACTGACATTATCTTTAACCCGTGAAATTATTTATTACTAGCTGTCCCGGCAAACGTTGTATTGCCATATAAAGGGTATGAAAAATAGGTATTGGCCGATTCTCAGACCTACTCAATATGCTCACAAAATTTTATGAGAATCGGTCAAGCCGTTTCGAAGGAGTACGGGAACGAACATTGTGAGACGAGAATTTTATTATTTATTATTCTATTTATAAATGCAGGTAATAATACCTTCCCAATCGAACTTTAATAGTTTCACCTTTAAAATCCACCCAAACTACCGTAAGCCACTATACAGACCAAATTTTTATAATAGGCTAAGAACGAATTAGTAATTTTCGGAAAATTTCTTACTTGGGTACATATTACGTGTGGATGATGATTTGAAAATTAGACATTAATTGCGAGTTTTTACTGGGCAAACATACTTAGCTGAATATGCAACAAACAATAACATTTTGAAAACAGTATTTTTATATACAAATTTATTCAAAGGTCCTTGTGGAGGAGCCTATATTTTAGACTGACATGTATTCTGTAATTCACAACTTTACGAGGCACTTGTATCAGAAGTACGTGATGCTAGTGAAACTAAGATCAATAGTTACGAGCGTACGGAGTTCCCGCGAGAAATCTAACGCTTTCTTGTATATAGAAACTAGTTTAAGGACAAAGTGTGAAGCAGACGACGATACAAAGTGTTTGGATGTTTTTCCAAAATAGCGTATAAAATAAGTATGCAGACCACTTGACACTTGACAGTAAGTGGTAATCGTTGTCCAGGGAGTTATGTAATCGAATCCCATGATTAGAGTAATGGATTTAACCACCAATGCTAACTTGGAACCACATGTAAACATCTGAGTCGAATGATATAGTTAGTTAGTTAGTTGGTGAGTTCTGTCACCTTATGATGGTGTAGTTATAATATCTTCGTCTTTTTGTTCACATATAACTCTTATCATTTTTCTCTTACGCTAAAGTCATAATTTCGAAAATCTTAATTATGGTAGCGCTGGCAAAAATTTCATCTTTTGTGCTATGCACTTGCATTCCATAGCATTATTAATTGGCTTATTTACTACATAATTAGTATATAAACAAAAACCAATTAATTAAAAATGAAGGCCCACAATTTAGACAAATCCTCTCACCTCATATTATATCCGTGAAGTTGACACCACAGGTATGCCACAGGCGTTTAAATTGAAATATACCTACATACGCTCGAAAGACATTACCCTCTGCAAGCGAATCAAAATACGCACAGACCAACATAGAACCTTTTTAGAATACAGTTATGCGTAAGTTTCTCAGGCAGATATCGTCAAATAACAGTTATGTTCTGAAAAGCCAATTTAATTTGTCAAAGGTTCAGACATCTAGGCCGAATTCTTCTCCGATTAGAACATTCAACGTCCCATGACAAATGGTTACAGAATTATGCCGGGAGGCTGGATAATTACGAGCCAAAGCTCAATGCCGCCTTTTGATGATAATGTTATTAAAATATCAAAAAGATTTATGGACGAAAGACCAACACGCTTATTACACGGACGATTTGGTACATCTTGCTTTATTTTGTTGTTTCCTGATGTTTCCTTTTCATTTATTATTCGTTTGTGTAACGGACAATGTGTAAAAAAATCATATTTTCTTGGGATATTTGAAAATACGATTACCGTGTGGATAAACATTTGTGAGAACCCTTATGTAGCTTACTAATTTACTACGTATTATAAGTTATAATAGCAGTGATAACCTCGTGGTTAAAAAACTCGGGGTCAAGGGGTCCGAGGTTCAAAGCCCAGCAAGCACCTTTAACTATTCAAGTCAAGTCAAGTCTTGTAAGTATACTCAAAGATATGTGAAGTCTACTAACACGCACTTGGCCAGCGCGGTGAATTATGGCCTAATCATTTTGAGACCAGACCCGTGCCTAGCAGAGGGAATGTAATGGGTTATTGATGATGATTATGATGATAAGTTATAAATCAATGGAGCATTTAAACAGATATTTTACAAAACTGCAAAAAATACTGAACTGCAAACGTATGTACAAACTACCTTCTAGCTTTTTTATAATATATAAGTAGCGGGCGAGCATGCAGTTCACCTGATGGTAAGTGACTGCTGCCGCGGTGCCGCTGGAGTCGAACCACAGAGGCTTCTACCACCTTTGGGATTTTAACGTTCCAGGGTAGTATCGCGGGTGTAGTAACTTACAAATAGGGTGATCTTCTCTGGAACAACAGCGCATCTGTAGGCAGCTTCAAACAGAGATGTTCATAGACGACAATAAGGAGGACTGCATACTTCGTTGCCATCTCAATGTATAAAAAAACATCTGGATATTATTCGAGAACGTTGAATTATATAATAGAGCTGATAAAGTATTTATAGGCGGATACTACAGCGTATATGGTCGATACTGAAAGTGGCCACTTTCTTCTTCCCTCGGGCATCCCCTGCCACACGTAAAGAAATTTTAATTGCTTTGAATGATTGCGTAAACGTGAAAAGCAACAAAAGATACATAGATAGATTTTGATTCTTGGTCAAATGTTTTAATGTAAATATCGTCAAAACATTATGTAAAAATAACAATTAATGATTTCTTCTTCTATAAAAATCCATTATAAAAAATTAACGGGCATTGATCAAAAAGCCTCGTTTACAGCCAACGATTTGCTAATTCGTTATTGTTATTGTTATTGTCAGCTCATTATATTATTGTTCCATTGTTAGTAATAACCAAGTCATTAATAAATTACTGTTAGAAGTTACAACTGACTGATGAACGCAATTAGATATTTTGACAGAACTAATCTTGAAAATGAAAGTCGTTTTTTTGTTGTAAAAGAAATATTTGCATTGTTCATCCACTACTCGACATTCGAAGATAATCTACAAATTCTTTATTTATAATACTCGTTAATAGCTCCCAAAAAAACTCAAAAGAATTTTGAATGGGATCTTTTAAATTTATAGGCTTGTAGAAAAACACAAATTGCTACATAAATATGCGAAGATCTTAACGATTTTAATATAAAGCACCTGTTTAATGGTCTGTGATATGTTAACGGCGTGTTAACATAATTAATGACATTATTAATGAAACTATACCGTTACCTATACATATTTAAAATGGTTGAAATCGACTGGTTAACTTTTACTTTATCATAATCATTTCTTAATTTTCCTACGAAAAGTAAGAAATGAGTTATGTTATATATATTTCGATACAAGCCATAGACATCAGCTGTATTGTAACCCCAGATAGGTCAGAACACAGGTTAAAGTTAAAAGGTGTATTCAAATAACGTCGCAACACGCTTCAAAAGGAAAAATTTGTTAATCACGCCATCCATTGGATATAAATAACAGTGATTACTTGAATACGACTATGGGACAAAAAACTCACATTCTCATCTCAAAACGACTTCATCATCAAAATTGTGTTTCTTTCTTCGCTTCTCCACGGCAAAATCTTCAGAAGCCATGGTAGATTGTTAACATTAAAAAACTTCCATATTCCAATTTTGAATACGTGAGATTTGAATTTGAATGTGAAAACCATTTATCGCACTATAAAATAAAATATGCATATTAAATAAATATCAGTAAATAAGTAATTCCGGAATAGTAAGGGGCATATTTAACAATGGGGTTGCTACTGGATGTTATTTATTTCTTTTTCTAAACCTTCTAACCGTCGTGACGAGTTTTTCAATGAATCTATATTGAATAGAGTTATCGAAGACAATGAGGAGATCTTTTGTTAAATATATCCCTTTTACAACAATCGTTTTGCGTGATATCACAGTCTATTATAATTTGATTCTTTAAATTTATAGAGTAAGTAGTTGAAGGCGTGAACCGCAAGGTCTTTGAATATCCAATACAATCATTTGATAGCTTTAGGATACCTGTCCCGATAATAGGATAATCAGTTGTGATATCCTTGCACTTTAGTGTTACTTTACTTGACTTTGATTGAACAAAAATCCACCTATTCCCACTAAGTTTCTGCCAAATATCTATATTACCAAAATTTACCTGGAATTTCACTCTTGCGATAGACGGAGAACTACATCTTTTAATAATTTAGTCTCGCAAGAGGGATTAGTACTGAGGAAAATCGTAACTGCTGGACAGATAGAGTAGTCATTATCGACTTTGCGGCATTATTCTAAAGTATCTAGCATAGCGTAATTTAATCTATCATCATTAATAGCGAGGTAAGGCTTGTTAGGTTGGATCATGAGGAGTTAGTAAAGGAATTAGTTTATAGACGGCATATTTCACAGGAGAAATAAGAGGAATTTGAATAACGAAAACAATTTTCTTCCTATAACAGTATGGTGTTAATTTAGAAACATCTATAAAGCTGTGTATAATTTTAATATTGAGAGAAACTGGAAAATCCAATCTTTTATTGATTAAGTTAATAATTGTGTTTTAATAATTCATTTACTAAATTTGTAGGCGTAATTACTGAGGGACGTAAAACGTTAGCTTTTGCGAATAAAATGGCATTAAGAATCGATTCTAGGGAGTTTGATATAGTCAATAAGGATGTTGTTTCATTTTGAGATATAATATATTAATTCGTTGTTATTTTTAGTACTTTGAATCAGAATATCATTTAATTTATCTATTTGGGAATTCAATCCGTGGTCATTTTCATTTAATCGATTTAAGTAGGTATTAAACGTTCTGAAAATAAACAGTAATAAAAATATATTATATTTTTGCCGGTTTTATTTCATTTGTATGATATTTTATATGCCTTCGATTTAAAGATAGAGTAACATTGTGTTTATTATTGACCTTTACTATCTTATAAGGGCCTTTCCAAATAGGTGACAAGGCTTTTCCTAGTCTGTGATGACATTTCAAGTACACCATGTCACCAGTTTTATACGCTGTACTACGGGTAGATTTATCGTAATATATTTTTGAAGATTCTTTACTTTTAATTATATTTTCAAGAGCCTTTTGTCTGCTAAACTTCATCCGATATTGTAGTGCTCGAATATATTCATGGTAAGTGTTATTACTATTTACTTCATATAAAGAGCTGGGTATTATGGGTTTATGGCCAAATAACAGTTCGAACGGGGTGAAGGAGGTCGTGCTGTGAGGTGTTGTGTTGTATGACAACACGGCTGTTGCCAAATAAGAATGCCAATCATTTTGGTTTTCATTGACGAAGGACTTTAAATATTCTTTTAGCGTGCTGTGACTACGTTCTAGAGCTCCGTTGGTTTGAGGATGATAGGGGGTTGTGAATATAGATTTAATTTTGCAGATGCCGGTTACCTGTTTAAACATTTCTGATGTAAAACACGTGCCCAAATCTGTTAAAATTGTTTTAGGAAAACCAAACAATGACATAAAATTAACTAAATTTCGAGCTATTTCGTCGCTGGTGGATGAAGTCATAGGGTAGGTAGAGGTAAACTTGGTCAAATCATCTTGTAAAGTGAGAATGAATTTGAACTTTTGGAAACCAGCTTCAGGAAGGGGACCAACAACATCTAAGGCTAACCTTTCGAAAGGTTTTGTGCTCGTTGATGTGATTTCCATAGGAGCTCTATTCGAGGCCCGGAGGGGTTTGTTTACCTGGCATAATTTACAATTATTGACATAGTTTTTTATGTCGGAACGCATAGATTTCCAAAAGAAGGAGGCTTTAATTCGGTTGAACATTCTTTTAACGCCTGCATGACCCGCAATAGGGGAGTCGTGATTTTCTTTGAGGATCTGAGGCACCTCCGCTGGGGTAGGATAAATAATTTGATTTTTATATATATGTATATGAATATTTGTGTTATTAAAAATAAATGCAATCATATTGTAGATTTTAGTGTATGACAATTTAGTAAATGGCTCAGAAAAATCGGACAGGGCAAGTTCAGTTGCGTCGGGACTATGCTCGATAATGGAAGTACGTAATTTCAAAAGTAATTCATAAATAATTTTGTACTGAGTTTCGTCATAGTGATGAACTTTTGTAAATAAGAAATAATAAGTTTTGCCATGAGATGAAACTTCTAATATTGAGTTTGGTTCACGTTCAGTTTCAAGAATTTTAGTCGAGTCTTCAATCTGAGATAGGAGCTCTTCACAGTTAGGAATAGAATTATCGAAATCCAAAGATGTAGGGCATGCAATTAACTTACATTTAGTCAAGTGTAAAGCTTGAGAATGTTCTTCGATTTGTGTGTTATTAGTTATAGAATTAGTAAACTGTAATTTAAAGTATTTTTCGTATGTGTGGTCATTTAAGTTAGAATGTTGTAAACCACTCCGAGTTATAGCGTGAATAGGAATTCGCGAAAGTGCATCTGCGTTTGAATTTAACTTGCCTGGTTTATAAACAATCTCATAATCATACTCCTCTAATTTTAGGCGCCAACGGATTAGACGACTACCTGGATCTTTAACATTAAATAGCCAGACTAAGGGTCTGTGGTCGGTTATAATTTTGAACTTATAGCCATAAAGGTATGGACGAAAGGTCTTAACCGCAAATAAAATTGCCAGTAATTCTTTCTCCGTCGTGGAATAGTTTCCCTCTTGTTTATTTAATGTCCTGGACGCATATGCTATCGGTTTATCTTTTCCGACTATGCCCTGGGAAAGAACTGCACCTACGGCATAATTACTTGCATCTGTAGTGACTATAAAAGGCTGGGAAAAATCCGGATATTGGAGAAGTGGGGCTGTGATTAGTTTTTCTTTCAATAGATCGAATGCATTTTGTTGGTCTTGGCCCCAATGAAAAGTAACATCCTTTTTTAATAAAGAAGTGAGCGGTTTAGTGATTTTAGAAAAGTTATCTATAAAGCGACGATAATAGCCAATCAGGCCCAAGAATGATTTTATTTCTTTTGGATTTGATGGGGCTGGATAGGTTGAGACTGCTTTGACCTTGTCTGGGTTTGGGGATACACCTTTATCGGTAATAATGTGTCCAAGGTAAGATACTTCGCGACGCAAAAATTCACATTTATCGGGTTGAAGTTTTAAATTATATTCTCTAAATCTATCAAATACTAATTGGAGTTTGTTTATATGTGTAGGTAAATCGTGGCTATAGATAATGCAGTCATCTAAGTATACATAGCAGTGGAGACCTTGAAGACCTGAAAGGACGGTATTCATAAGGCGTTGAAAGGTAGCGGGTGCATTTTTGAGGCCAAACGGCATTCTGGTGAATTCGTAGTGGCCTGATGTGCCATTAGTATTAACAATAGTAAACCCGGTTTTGGATGCATCTTTAGGATTTAATTCTACCTGGTGAAAACCAGAAACTAAGTCTAATGTGGTAAAATACTTTGAATGTCCTAGTTGATCTAAAATATCGGTTATTAACGGGATAGGGAAGGTTTCGTTAACGGTTACGTCATTAAGGCGTCTGTAGTCAATTACAATACGCCATTTTCTTACACCTGAAGCGTCCAATTTCTTGGGTACTACCCAAACTGGGGCACTCCAGGGGGAGATAGAAGGTCGTATGATTTTTTGGCTTAACATTTTTTTTATCTGCAAGTCGACTTCTTCCTTATGGCAATCAGGAAAACGATACGATTTAACATTAATAGGTGCGGTATTTCCGGTATTAATTGAGTGTTGTATGGCATTTGTATGTGTGAGGGGGTCACCTTCTAGATAGAATATATCTGAAAACTTGGAACAACAATTTAGAAGAGCTTGCTTTTCCTCTGAGTTAAGATGCTCGTGTCGTATTAAATTAAGAACGCGATCAATACGATCTGAGGATGAGGATGAGATGGTGTTTATGGTTTCGGTAGTCGGCATTATTTTTGAGGGTTCTATAAAATCAATAGGAGTTAAATTAACCTTGAAATCGTTAATACGAACTTCGGATTCCGTTGTATTTAGCACAGACACATTAACTCGGTTATTTTGTTTTAGAGTTACAATACAGTTAGCTACGTAAACGCCATCACAGACCTTATGATTTAAAAGGAGCGCCTCACGCAGATTATGTAAATCTGATGATTTGTTTGCTACCATGCATTCAATTACAGCCTCTGAGCGAGCTGGGATGATATAAATAGGTTTATCATATAAAATTGGGATGCTCTGACCATTTATAGACAAGAATTTAGAGTCGTAATCTATATTAGCATTAAAATATCTCAGAAAATCTGTGCCGATGATTCCATCATATTTTAAATTTACTCCATCACCAATAACGTGAAACTTGTATTGTAAAGTTTTGTCGGATAATTGTAGTTGGAAATTAAATGAACCCAAAGTTTCGCTGTAGGTGTCATTATCATTAATGCCTTTGAGTTTTATAATATCACAAGATAGTTGAGGTTTATTTACTAAACTTGATTCTTTAATTATACTGACGCTAGCACCCGTGTCAATAAGAAGACTTAGAGGTCTCTGAGAGTATTTTGTTATGATGTTTATGAAGGGTAAAGAAACTTTGTATTTATTTACGCAGGTTTCAAAAATAGGCACTTTATGTTTTGAAATTGTAAGCAAATTAGACTTACTTGTATTATAGTGACTCAGCTTCTGTGGCTGAGATGGGAGAGGAGAGGAGACATCACATCGGCTTTCAGGTTTTGTATTTATCTTAGTAGGACTCAGTGACCCTGGTTGTAATAAGCATTCTGCATAAGTTTTAGGATGATTTAGGACTTGCAGCGTAGAAGAGGCAGAAGGACTTAGCGACTTGGACTGAGGTGTTTGTGGACTCAGCGGCTTGGACTGAGATGCTTGAGGACTCAGTGGCTTAGACTGAGATGCGTTAGACTTGGAAAGACTCAGCGGCTTGGACTGAGATGCGTTGGACGTGGAAAGACTCAGCGGCTTGGACTGAGATGCTTGAGGACTCAGTGGCTTAGACTGAGATGCGTTGATTTTAGAAGGACTCAGCTGTTCAAACTGAGATGAAATTATATTATGAAAACTAGAAGAGTTGGACCGCGATGGGTGATTTGGAATGGTTACTGTGCCATTTGAATTTGACGATTTCGGGTGGCACTGGTCCGAAATCCTTTTTAGTTTAAATTACTGTCCACATTACTATAATTATTATCGTAATAAGTGTCGTCTTCTGCACAATAATTAATTGCATTATTTGCTGCTCTAGAGCTGACGTTGCCGTTTGGAGTAGATTGACCTGGCTCAGGTGGCGACTTGAACTCTGTAACGTGACGCCGGTTGTTGAACTCACGTTTACGACATTCAGCTATCATGTGGCCTTTATTTTTGCAATAATTACAGAACTTATTACTATTTATATTGTTTTGGAATGAATTAGGTAGGACAGGATTTGGCATATGATAGGATTTATGATGATTTCTGTAACATTCTGACGAACTATGTCCATGTTTATTACATAGAGAACAGTGTTTTGAGGGGCGTTGAGTTATTCTAATTAAGTTGTATATTTTTTCTTCTTCAACGGCACTGTTAATGGCTTCGTTAAGAGACGACGGATTTTTACATCTAACTATGGTAGAGATATTGGGGTTAAGCCCCAATAAAAACGTATTTAAGGCTAAATCTTCCATTGCCGCTATTCTACCTGCTAATTGAGACCTATCAGAACAAGAGTAGTGGATATCTGCTTGGATGCGGGTTAAACACGTCTCCAACCTAAGAGAAAATTGAGATACAGATTCGGATGGTGACTGACGACAGTTCTGCAGATCAATAAGCAAATGCGAGGAATGTTTCTTTTCGCCAAAATTAGTTTTTAGAAATTGTTTTAATTCCTGCCAAGTTACAAAAGTTTTGAGACTGCAAGCTATTTGGGCTTTACCTTCCAATTGCGATATTATATATTTGCATAATATGACTTGTTGGTCTGCAGAAGCTAATGACATGGCATTCTCACAATTAGTTAAGAATGCTGGTAAAGTCTCCCTATCGCCATTATATGGCCTTATGAATTTCGTCAAAAAGTTTAACGTCATTTTATCGGACTTTTCAACAGGTTCACCTTTTAAAGACATATTTTGAAGTAATAGATATACGGCACAAGGAAATAGTTAATTAATAACACAAATTTGCACACAAATTGAAATACAACTACAAAAAAAATTAAGATAAATTAATTATGGTGAAAGTATATAGTCAAAATAAATTAATTACATTAAGTTACTCA
>DWIJ01000449.1:0-11413 GCA_018248315.1 Chioides albofasciatus
TAGTGAGTCCATTCAGAATAATATAGACTGTTATCCATGCTAATGGGGAATATGCAAGTGATTTAGATTTTCTTGTATTAATATTTCTTGGTACTTTTTGGTACTAACATTTCATCTATCTTTTTTTATTTGCATTAAATTGCTTTAAACCTTAATCAATAATCGTAAATTGTGTAAGCAAAATTTAAATTTGCAAAACGCATTGTCATTGGTAGAGTCGAAAATGACGTCACCGAGCCCAGTTTTGACAGTTGTAAACGACAGAAAACACGCTCAATGACGTTAGTCAAAATTAATCGATACTTTATACATATATTATTTTAAAAAATAATTTAAACATTACAAACAGTATTTATGTGTTAAAACAAAGTAAAAAGTAATTTAAAAAATAAAAAAATGTGCATATTCCCTATTCCTTTTACGTGACATTTTGATTTTTCCATCGTTGATAATAAAATATGGATAGGTTGATTAATAATAGGCGTTAGTATGACAATATTGATACAGAGAATACACAGGGACAAAATATCTATTTATTTAAATCTTTAGAAAATGTGTAAAAACATCTCTTTACATCCAGTATTTTAAGAACTTATAATAGTTATTTATACATCATAAGTTACTTTTAATAAAATGCGTAGTTATACTTTACATGTTAATTATTGTATAAATGCTCAAAAAGAAATAAACAAATCATTACATTATTAATGAATGTCTTTTTTAACCGACTTCCCAAAAGAAGAGGTTATCTATTCCACGCGTATATATTTTTTTTTACAACACTTAAACTCATGATAAAGGGTATATAAAATTACTTATATACATTTTTGTGACATTTCACAGCCCATTAATCACAATTCATAAGTATTATATCAAATACGTCTTAGCTATTGCATTAAATGTATTTTTGAACCATTTAATGGGATAATTATTCAATTAATTAAAATAAATTCTCTTGATAGTGCTTGAAACCCTGTTCTTTGACTGTTAAAGACCAAAACTAAACATACATAAATAAACATTGATCGAAAATTGAAAATGGAAAAACTCTCTGTGGTTCGATTCTGGCGGCATCAATGACACGCACTATCTGCCTAATAACAGTAATGTTAGGCGCTGCTGTGTTCTGGTGTAAAGCTAGCATTCTAGCTTAGTCCTCAAGAGTAGCGGCGATATTTTGACCCAGTTAGTTACATGGATAGTGTTGCATGCAACTGGGTCAAAATATCGGCAAATACAAATTAAAACCGCGTATCGTGAGTACCCGTTACATATAAAAATGTCTCAAAACAGTCTTTCGATCGGTACTTAAATCTACAAGCCAGTATCCATCTCTTCATCCTGAGCCACTAATTTCGGAGTCACTTTTATATTTGGAGTAGTCACAATCAGTGTATGTGGAATACTATCATAAATGAAGTGTAATAACGCCAATACTTGGGATGGACACCTGAAAAAGAAATTATATGTAGCATGAGCTCAAAACAACATTATTATACATGATTATTATAAACATACTTTTTGTATTATGCAGGTAGCAAACAAGCATATGAGGTGACTTGCACAAGATATTAAGTGACAACTGCCGCCTATTTATAATCAATAGATAAGATATAGATCAGGTTAGATAATATATGGATTATTTACCCCAGCATTTAGCATTGCTACCCATTAGAACTAAGTTGAAAGGTACATATAAGTGCCTCTCCCTTCAAATCATAGTAAAATAGCACTTTACACAGCGACAGAAATAGTTGTGGTGGTGCCTCTGGAGTTGACCATGAATAACCATCTAATATACTCCAATTTATAAAAAAGACCTAAAAATGCGTGAAGTCTACTTTGCATAATAGGCCAATGTGATGTACTATACCCTAATCCCTTCCTTCAAAAGGAGAGCTGTCTATGGATCATTCAAGTATTAGTCAAGAATGAAAGCAGGTAAAATAAACTAAAATTCTGTTTATGTGATAATTGAACAACTCCCTAGCATGGGATTATAATGGGTTGATACATACCTTGTATAGACATCAATTATAAAATTCATCTCAAAATGTTTGGGTTGTGTCGCAAAGTCTTCTTTATTGTTATAAAAAATCATCATCATTCCATGTAGTATGTGGTGAGGTGACGCTTTATGAACTAATATTTTGGTTTCCTCAAAAGTACACAACAAATCAAATTGTAAATGTTTCAAAAACATATTTGGAAGATCAGTATTTATATCATGTGGAATTTGATCCCTTGGAATTATTTGTTTAATGCATAGTGTTGTTCTTTCAGTGGCTGATAAAATGATCCAAGCCTTCTTAATATTATCTGAAACAGCAAGACAAAGATGAGTATTTCTTTCTTAGCTGAGAAAATGCTGAGAAGTTGTACTTAAAATAATAATATGCTTTTTAGGGTTCCATAATCAAAGAGTAAAAATGGAATCCTTAGCAATACTAAGCCTTTACTGTCTATACGTTTGTCAATCTCTTAAATCGTAACTATTACTTGTGTACTTCAAGTGTGTAATATAGGAATTTACTCTCTAATTTATATGTTTAATCTTGAAATAATTGAATGAATTCTTGAAATAGTTCAAAGTAACAAATAGAATGTTATAATTTCTCAAATAATTGTTTAAAATTTACTTACCAATAGAACTGTTAAACACATCAAATTTCTTGCCCATTATATCAGAAGCAGATATAAAAATAGGTTCACACGATTGCAAATAGTCCTTTCCTTGTTTTCTGTAGGAGACAACTAAATTAAACTCAATCTTTCTGATAACAGAACTTTTAAATTCCTTCACAGGTATCACTGCTGCTATCAAAGCGTCAGATCTTCCAATTATTTGTAAATGATCATTTTCTACCAGAAATGGACTGTCATTGAATGTTCCCTCATCTATATCAAAATATTTAGTGCAGTAAGATGTTGAATTACTGCTGTTATTATGTATCAATGCACATACTTTCTCCATAGACCTGAAAATGAGATAATTTCATTTATTAGACAAACATAACATGATATTATTGGATAAATTAGTCCATAAAAGGCATATAACAATTTTGTATGGAACATTTTATATCAAAAAGTTTGCCATTTTTTTTTTATTAAAACATTTTAGAACCAGTAGACGAGCATGCAGTCCATCTTATGTTAAGTAGTTACTGCCGCCCATGAACATGTGCAATTAACCTCATAGGCAATCAGTCACAGAAAAGTATGTCTCCTTCACCACAACCTTTAAACCAGAATGTAACAGCGCCTAACACTGCTGTTAATTAACAGAAATAGGTGTGACAGCGTCACAATTCTACCACCTTTTGTTTTTCAGAAACTTATTAAAACATGATCTTATTAAAACGTTTCAGGCATGTAGATTTCTTTAGAACATTATCCTTAGCTGTTACAGTGATATTTTTTTTTAAACATGCACATGATTCAAAACACCTCAAAATTGAAACCGCCTTCCAAACCACTATGCTAACATGTGGAGGTCGGCCACACCAAGTGTTACCCCAGAAAAAGATGGAATGCCTCTAATTAGTATTTTGAAACAAAGCTTTAAACCTAAGCTTAACACTGCTGTTACTGGGAATGCATGGTGGTAGCACAGTAGATTCTTTACAGATCTCTTTTTGAAAGTCAATATATCTACCACCACTTTGCAAGGTGTTACATTATGCAAATACCGCTGGAAAGATGGAAGCTGTCAAGGGTCTCAGAGAGCTATGACAGCACAACTGACCAGAAAATTAACAGGACCGTTAGAAATTGTGATTTCCCATATTGTAGGCCAAGATCCACTTGAAGTTGATAAGCCAACAAAGGAATTAAGTACCTAGAATTAAATAAACGCCTTTGGAATCTAGTCACAAGTTTTTTAAATTTATACATACCCCTTGTATGTTTCCTTTACTTGCAACAAGATAACAATTTTCTTATTGCAAAATTGTACAATTGGTGGTTCTATTTTGAGATCATTTGGTTTCTGGAAATAATCAAAATATTTTTTTAGAAATTATATCAAAAGCTTGTAATATAAAAAATTGGATTTACAAAACAATTCAATAATTTCGAAGTCGTAAATAATAAAATGTTATTTAACAGTTCTTACCCATCCTTCTTAGCTTTATTCAGAGTTTTCTTGACGGACCATGAAAAGTCAGCCTCGACAGTCTGCAAAATTAAGTCCACCCTATCACCTAACCCTCTTCTGAGTAAGGCGTATATAACATCAGTCACTAGGGCCAAGTGGTCCACTCCATAGTTTACCCTAGACTCTTTAGGAGTCTTGTCTAGAACAGACTCTATGATATTGGGCAAATTTTTGAACCTAAAAATCAATTTATTAACATGTATTAAATATAAGAAATTGAGAAAATTAATAGTGACAAATAAAAATGACTTTATACGAATTTTCTATTCCCTTGTAAGTTTAGTGTAAGTTTTTAAAGGTCGAATTTAGAACCACATGTTTACCATGACAAATACCATGATATTTATACTATGACTGTTATTGTGAAGATAAAATAATGAAATAACTGTCACTTTGTAATTTTATCAACTTAATTTCACGAAAAAGAAACACAGCACATAAAAGCCACAATTCCTTTTAATGTCTGTCTGTGTAAAATAATCTTAGGAATGGTGGATTCGGTTTTATTGGAGTTTTAACAGGAAGATAAAGAAATTAACACACTACTCTGATGCAAGTGTTTGATATTCCTCTCTTGCATATTTTTCTGCTTAACCTAAAGGTTAACTGGTAGAGAATTCTACTAGCATTCAATCCGTCTTTTCTACCAGTTGCTTATATTGTTGCTAGGTTATAAGGTAAACTTTTAAATAAATAAGGGTAGTACTATCCTAAATATTTAAAAAGATAATAAAAACTAATTTTACCTCAAGATATGATCAAACTGCAGTAATGGCAGCACAGGCGTCATAAACAACGGTATGAAGCTGTTAATCTTGCTATTATCCAGCATATCCACTGCAAGCTCACACTCCCTCCTCAACGCACAGTACGTGCCTCTACACATCTGCCAGCATACATTGTACGCACCGGTACGGTCTAGGAACACTACTGGGTAGTGTTGTAAGTATTCTTCTAGTGTGTTTTGGCCCGTTTGGAGAGATATGCCTTTTGTGTCCCATTCTGATGATTCTGGATATGAAGTTATTTTATTAATGACTGCTTAATAATGTCCAAATTTATAAACATTGTTTAACAATACCAATGATATCAAGTAACTTCAGTATATACACTAATGATAGCAGTATAAGAGGTTTTTTTGCAATTTTAAAGTGATTGAGATATCAATGGTCCAAGTGTATTAAGAATCCGCAGTGATAGCCCAGTGGTGGAAAGCTGCATTCTCAGCTAGAAGGTACAAGGTACTTTCTTTTGAAGTTATAAGCTTATTACAGTTTAATTATCTCTTAGAGTTCTTCAAATTAGAGCTCTCAAAGGTTAGTAAAGTCTACCAAACCATAAATGGCTTACACAGTGGTCCATGGTCTAAATCCTCTATTCTGAGAAGTGACACATGCTTAGCGGTATTTTATAACAAAATTACATTTATGCATAATACTTACTCAGTGCTATCCACACATTCCGGACAATCTGATAACTGCTCATGATGTTATTAATTCTCTTTGTTTGAACCAAATATGCCACAAACAGGCTGACAATGTACCCAGACACCTGTAGCTTACGCTGACGTAGCCAGATCTTCAACAGGACCACCGCTTGCCTTAAATTCTCCGAGTTTTCAAAAGTTTCCTTCAAATATTGGTTATTTATTGATGCAGTTAAATCACTTAAGACACTACTATTGTAGTATGGCGTTGGCGGACCAACTTCAGTACTCTCTTGGTTATTGTCAGAGAACATCCATGATTCTCTTAAATTGTTACGAGCAGGGCTGAATCTATGTAATTTGTAGGTTTCTTCTGCACAAGCCAGATTAATACGAACTGACAAATGATTCCCGAGCTTCCCCAAAGGCTTTAATTGTAATAATGGTTTGGATTCACAGCCATTTAACGATACATATTTTAAATCCTCAATTGCGTCAAATTTATTCAAATGTGACGCAATGCATGCTAAGTAAGCTGCCCTTTTGTTATGATACCGATAATTTATCGAGTCATTTTTCGTATAAGTCTCCGCCGGCACTGTTATTAGTACATCTATAACTAATTTTGAACTTATTGCTGTACCCAAAGCATATGAACCAACTATTTCAACGTCCGTAAACTTGTGAAACTTAAACATTGTCTTTGTCTTAATTAAACTACTGATGACCGGTATTTTGACTTTCAAATGCTTAGATAATGTCTTCTCAGTTAAATCATACTCCGTATCATCTTCAGAAATCTCAAATAAATAATTCTTGAAATTAGTGAACCATTCTTGGAACCGTTTTACCGTTTTTTCCTTTACCTTGACTTCTTGGAGTATTTCCTCTATTTGTAAGCGGAATAAATTAGAGTTAAATAAACTCTCGGTCTCTTGAAGTCTGTTCAGTTCGTTAACTGTCGGCTGACGGTATAAACTCTTCGTTTTGATACGCTTTTTAGTATCTTTCGAATCTTCCGCCGGTCTCTTGCCATTTTCATTAACATTAACCTCATCATCCTCGGATATTGAAGTTTTCAACTCCTTAAAAATATAAGCACGAAGTCGTGAACATATAAAAAAGTATGTAATGTGTATGACAGAAGTAGGAAACTTTTGATGCATTATGTATTACGCACTTACCTTTTCAACCATTTTGTATAAACTGTTGTTGATATTATAGCATAAAATCAGTTAATATGTTAACATTTCTTCACACGAATTTCATAGGTTATAAAATTGTAAACATGCTGGAATGACATTTCATTGACAATGACTTTATCCGGAAATGTTAACATCATATAGTCGTATCACAATAATGGATTTTATAATGCCAAGTATAAGGTTATTTAATATAAAGTTCATGGCTTGTACATAATATAGAGGGCGTCTCGGTCATGGCTACTATAGTAACAAGCATATGTTACAAAAATATGGTAACTGCGTTTAATCAATTCGCACTAGCAGCGGAGGAAGCAACTTCTATTCTACGACTACGAGGAGTGTCCGCCATTTACCCCATACAAAAAATATATTTTTGAGAATTATCCCACACTAGGTACAGTAAAGTTACGTATTAACAAGAGATCTTCATAAACAACATCGTCAACAATTTGTGTACTAAGTAACTTTACAATTACTGACTCGCGACTTGCTTTCTAAGATTTCTAAATAGATTAAGATTAGCACGAACATTGTAAGGGCTAAAACAAATACAAACGACACGACGATATCACATTGTGTCACAGACATTACGACACGACGTCGCATCGTCACATGTAAAGATAACGTGTTTGTGTTTTTTTACAATATTAAAGTAGGAAATGAGCATGCAGTCTACCTGATAGTAAATTGCTATTGCCACCCACGGACATCTATAATCAACCCCAGATAAGACAAGAGTTCTACCTAAGGTAAGCCACAGATGATTTGTAATCCTTGAGGACTAAGTTGAAATGCCTTGAATAACTCTAACTATGTCACAACACAACGGAACACAGTAGCGCTAAATACTCCAGTTATTAGGCAGAAAAAGGTGTAGCGGTGGTGTAGCACTCGAACTAAAAGAGGTTCTTCTACCTTTAAATTAATATGTTTTAGCCTTGCGACACACTAATGAAATTAAATTCCAAACTTTAATTGCCTTACGCCACCTGAACAGTTGAAACCCAAATGAATAATGGACATACTATCATTACCTAAAATCACCTAAAATAAGCTTACTGAACGCACAAGGTCTTGATGTTGGCGCCCGAGCAATTGATAGGTACATATTTGTAGATCTGCTAAGTGATTTTATGTATTCAATGAGTAAATTTCACCAATAATCCCGGCAACATAATACTTTCGTGACATCGTTGGTTGCAAAAGACTAAGAGCAAACCACTCTTAGTTGGTAAAGGTACTAGACCTTTACTAAGAGATTATTCCATTGCGCTGAATTAATCTCTATCGATACTGCTTAGCCAAGGACTTATCAAGGATTATGATCGGTCTGAAGTATTTTTTACGAATAATATCCATGTGGTACAAAAGTCCGAATTCTAAGCACATCCCTTTTTCAAAGTTACGTGTTTGTTCGAAATTAATTATCATTTGATATAGCGGTAAACAAAAACAGTGAAGAAACCTGCATACGTAAAAATATGTTCCCAAACATACCTTTGGCCCTCTTGGCTCCTCTAGGCCTGCACGGTGAACTATGTCCTAATCCTAAGTCTCATTCTGAGAAGAAACCCGTGCCCGTAGCCCTGCTGTGAGACGCTAACGGATTGACGACGGAGTATTTTTTAAGAAGACTAAAGTACCAACAGACAAATAATATTTATTTTCTGTAGATAACCGTCCTAATGCTAACAACCGAGACGGAGTGTTTTATGTGCTCTCCAACTAATCATTTTTTAACAACACCATAAGTTTAATGGATCCTCAAAGGAGACAACTTTGTTATGCTATTATTACAACAAATGACTGTAAAACAATAAAACGATAATTGTTTTGTTTTATTACAAAATGTTTTTCAATACTTCTTACGAGTAAGTAGGTACCAAATTCTATAAGTGTATAAATATTTTCCTCATAATAAATTAAACTGACGCGTCTGTGTTTGCATCACAAATACTTATTTAAGCTCATACTCTTTACTTAAGCTCATATTAAGTTTATTTGCAAGGCTAAAAACTATTTTTAAATTTATATTTCTCTACCCATCAGTCTTTCATCTGTGCGACTCAAAAATTCCAAATCCAAAAATAATAATAATATCTTAGGCTTATGTAAAAAATATTATATCCTAAACATTTTTTTGAAATCTTATCTAAATGTATGCAGTGATTTGAGCCGACCTGGTAAGCATTTTGAAATGCCTGTAGCAGGAGGTTCCGCTCTTCCTCATCTGTAACTAAATATTTAATTGATTATGGTCCATTTATACGTTCAATCATCGCTCGTGTCAAGCATAGTCCATGGCAAAACAAAATCATACCGTTGTACACAATGTGCATGATCGTATTTATATCTTCCGTAACACGACCGCGCAGAGATTGGCGGTGCCTGTCAAAATATTGCACAGAAAAATACGATATTGTCGGACACGAAACGTTGAGTGTCTACCGATAAATGGAGCCTTTTACGTAAAAAGGTTAAAAGTTTCCAGCAGATTCGAACTTATTTTTATAACCACTTATATAAGATAGAAAGTGTCAAACAGAAACAATTATAAAATTCATTCACTACATACGAGTAAAGTCATTCAAGAGTGAAATTATTTGGAAGATGTCGTTTCTGACATTTTATTTATTTCGTAGTAAGTAGTAAATATTAACTCTCGAATAGTTCAGCCACAACCCGCATTATTAAGACCAAGACGACCCCATGCATTGTTTAGGTACAACAATCATTGGTACAACACCAATTAAGAACACCATTGAATGGATCGATAAATTTATTAACTCTTCTTGTATCACTTGGTTCGATTGACCGTTGCATTATAAAGGTCACTGTCCACGGCTCTATTTAATTGAAGTTATCATGGTCACCGTTGTCAGCCCATTACTGTCCCACTGGTGAGGACAAGTCTCTTCTCAGTATGAGAAGAGTTTAGGGCATTATGATGGGCCAGCGATTTATCATATGACTTACAAAAATCAGAGCTGCGTGCGTAGGAGTCGAACTTCAAACCATCCGATTGAAAGGTCAGGACAAGTAGGCCATTTACTTTCTTAAGTTAACGTAACTATCATGGTAAATAGTCATTAAATGTAATAGGGGCTATCCCTAAGATATCCCCCAACCACTGTATCTAAATCTGAACACGAAACTAAGCAACGTAAAACCCATTAAAAGGTGGCCGCGAGGCGCTAATTCGCCTTGTGACTTGGAACGGCCTTTATCGCCTCTGGTTTTGGTTCAAAACAACTTCCAATCGAGTTTTTACTTCAATTAAAAGGGCATTGCAAGGTAATTTTGAAATGAGATCTAGACACATGGCAGTGTGTCGGCTAAGTTTCGAAAGAAAAGGGTCAGTATATGAACTCAATTATGTAATAACAAGTTATAAATTCAATGTGCAGAGAAATGAAGATTTTCAAAGCGTTGTACAATTTGTACATTTCCTTGTAATTATTTAACAATTGTTTCGCTTTTAAGCGTCTGTTTGGATGACTGCCCTTTATCACCTGAGTGGTAGTTGCGTAGTCTATCATTTTTAACTTTAGCAACTAACAATTTATTTAAGCCAGGTCCGTTTTCCAAACTTGACAATTTTTTTTTAATTAAGATTTTGGGCTAAAAATCCTTTCTAATTCGATGTGTCTAACATAAAATGAATTTTATTGTCAAAATTTCATGGTTTTAGCTTCAAAAGGTTAAGCTCTGCGATTATAGACCAGTAAGCAAGTAAATTTTAGTTTTTACACATATAGATAGTTAATAGCGTATAATTCTTTAATTGGTCGTAAATTTTGATTAATGATTACTGCATAAACACTCGCACCAATAAACAATAAAAACAAGAGCACCAATAAATAATTATCCGAATGAAACGAATAAATCAAAAAGCCACAACACGAGAACAAACACAAGCAGAGATCCACAATATCTATCCAAGGTCGCAGTGGAAAGCCAATGGAAATAAACTTGAGATATTTCATTAGGGCGCCGCCTGAGATATCAATATATAGAATTTCATCTATCCGCAGGTGGGTTGGGGTTGAGATTCTCGCCCCCGGTGAGCGACCTTGAACGGGATTCGTTTGAAATTTGAATGATCTGAATTGATTTCTTGTATCTGTATTCCTACTAAATAACAGCAGGATTAAGTGTTACTGTGTTCTAGTTTGTATGAAGTGGTAAAAAGATACTTATGACAACTTAGAGTTTAGGCAGACTTCATAAAGGACTTTAATCCTAGTTGTGTACAATACTCGATGTCAGTAGAAGGCAGTGACCATTCATGATGATCTTTAAAACGTGATAGAATAAGTATTGTTGAACCAAGGAGTCATTGTCAAACCTACTTGTAGAGCCACTGTCAAATCTACTTCTAGAGTTAAACATTTCTTAGGTTTAGTACAAATATACCGCGTAACTTACATACAATCTATGTCCTCAGAAGTGACTATGCGTCTGCGATCAGCTTCAGGTAAAACCTGGTCCATATGGAGCTTTTAACAGACCTCTACGCAATGGTCACCATTTTCTCATTATACTCGCAATCATTTTGAACTTTTTGCCCTTGGAGTAATTTTACAGTATTGGCAGATATTATTCTGTTATGTGACTTTATTTTAT
>DWIJ01000450.1:0-11412 GCA_018248315.1 Chioides albofasciatus
AAATACTATTATATGCTTTAAATTGTTTTGTCTAAAGTTACATTCCCGCAATGTATATCGTGTAAATATAGCATTAGAATTGGGTCACAATAAAAATATTACTGAATGCTTTTATTTTTTGGTTGTTTTATTTCTTTAAAGTAGAGGACTTCCAATTTTTTAAAGTTAGTCGTAACACTGGCTCTAATATATGATTTTAGACTAAGATTATCGCGGAATTAAGACATTTTAATATGTAACGGGTATTTCGTACCCAGTTGCATGGATCGTGGTCACGGCGAAATTGCGGTGGCGAGGAGAAACCGTTGGCAAGTACCAGTGGTAAATTAATCTATCTACCCTACGTCTAGTTCGTTTTTCTTTTCTAGGTTGCATATTAAAAAAAACTGTCTCTAATATTGAAAATCTATTTTATTGGTGTATGTATAGGCCAACATAAAGCCAATAGAGATAGGATAAATCACGGGTGCATAGAACCTTATGCTGGATTTATCGGAATTACATGTTCAATTACCATAATATACTGCACCTTTCGGGCTAAATCCAGTCTCCCTAGATTACTAATGGTTATTCAATATAGAAGCCAAGCAATTAAATAATAATTTGGGAAACTGATTTATGTGTAGATACTATACCTACCCGGATGCTTGTAATATATTTACTCAACGAAAAATGAATAAATTACACATTACGTACCTACCACTGGCAAGTATAGTTCAAAATTCTATTTTTCGTTTCCCTTGATTGAATAAAATTCATAGAGTAGAAATTCCCAGATTAATATTTTTATAGACAAAAATATTATCATTATTCCTAAAGTTCCAAAATTATTTTCATTAAAAAAATGGGGTATCATATAAAAGTTTTATAAAATATACAGTACTAAATAAAATATTTGATAAAAATATTATTGATAAACATTTTTTACTGAAACTTTTCAACTGCAATCTGTGAAACGGAACGTGTATTAATCATCTTCCGTGCGATGACATGTATGTGTCATATTCGTAATCTGCTGTTTCTTTGATAATTTTACCAAAGGGAAGTCTGATTGAAATTGTAAACTTCTAAATTACTCGATTTTACAAGTGGTGATACATATTTATTCAATCATGGGAGACCATCTTCCAGCGTGTGTAATCGATGTCGGTACGGGATACACCAAACTGGGTTTTGCCGGTAATAAAGAGCCTCAGTTTATCATCCCGTCAGCCATAGCGATAAAAGAGACTGCTAAAGTCGGTGACCAGAGTACTAGGCGGATGACCAAAGCGGTTGAAGACTTAGATTTCTTCATCGGCGATGAAGCTTTCGACGCCACTGGGTACGCAGTGAAGTACCCTGTACGGCACGGTCTCGTCGAAGACTGGGATTTGATGGAACGTTACATCGAACAGTGCATTTTTAAGTATCTAAGAGCAGAACCGGAAGACCACCACTTTTTGATAACGGAGCCGCCGCTCAACACGCCTGAGAACCGTGAGTACTTAGCGGAGATAATGTTCGAGTCGTTTAACGTGCCGGGTCTGTACATCGCTGTGCAGGCAGTACTTGCGCTCGCTGCTTCGTGGAAGTCACGTACGTCCGCCGGCCGCACCTTCACCGGTATCGTGGTCGACAGCGGCGACGGAGTCACTCATATCGTGCCCGTAGCAGAGGGCTACGTCATCGGCTCTTGCATTAAGCACATTCCAATCGCAGGACGCAATATAACGTCCTTCATTCAGTCACTCCTCCGAGAACGTGAGGTTGGGATCCCACCGGAACAAAGCTTGGAAACAGCTAAGGCCATCAAGGAGAGATACAGCTACATTTGCCCGGATATTGCAAAGGAATTTGCAAAGTATGACTCTGACCCAGGAAAGTGGATGAAGAAGTACGCAGGCATCAATGCCATTACCAAAAATCCTTTCTCTGTTGATGTTGGGTATGAGAGATTCTTGGGGCCCGAGATTTTCTTCCACCCAGAATTTTCTAATGCCGATTTCACTGTGCCATTGAACGAGATGGTGGATGAGGTTATTCAATCCTGCCCCATTGATGTCAGGAGAGGATTGTACGGCAACATTGTGTTGTCGGGTGGCTCGACAATGTTCCGAGACTTTGGACGGAGGTTGCAAAGAGACATCAAACGCACGGTTGACGCTAGATTAAAGCTCTCTACGATGTTGTCCGAGGGACGTATTACTCCCAAGCCAATAGACGTGCAAGTCATTTCACACAACATGCAGAGATATGCTGTATGGTTTGGTGGAAGCATGTTGGGCTCTACGCCAGAATTCTATCAAGTATGCCACAGCAAGCAGGCATACATGGAGTACGGCCCAAGTATTTGTAGACACAATCCAGTATTTGGAACCATGACATAAATGACAGTATTCACTACCTTCACATCAATATGAACATGTATATTTAAGTTTATACACCTTAAGAATAAAGGAATAAGTAATGATATCTGAATTAGTGCGCCATGCACAAATTATAGCCAAATTATGTTTTACTTAATAACTAATTTTATTGTATTATTTTTCTAAATGGCTGGGTTTGCTATGTGAATTCTATGCATTTAATGTTTATGCATTCCAGCATTTTAATAAGTAAAAGCTCTTATTATTATCCATAGTTGTTTTAATTGTGTATTTCACATTAACTTTCAAGTTGATGGACAGTAATATTTACTTATTTATTCAGTAGCCTTAAAGTAGGTCTTCATGCCAGGACAATTATAGGCGACAACATCATGCAAATATAACAATTTGTATTTTGGATAAATTGATTTTTCTTTACACTGTTAAATTTCATTATCATTTATCTTGGGTGTGGCACATTGTTCTGGTACATTATTGCTATTCAGGGCAATGAATATAGATAATTTTATTGTAAATTTTCCTTTTCTTACTCTTATTTATTAAAAAGGCCTGCCTAGTTAAAGTGATTTTAAAAATTTTGAAGAGTGCAACCCAAAATTGTTCATTCTGTGAGGCAAATCACTGATTAGTTGAGCTGCAAAAGCTTCCACATTAATAAAATTTAAACCTAATAAAATTATCAGGAATTAGTAGATAAATAGAAATTATTAAAAGCAATGTGAAAGTTGTGTAAATCTGTACTTGCTCGTGTTGTGAACGCCATCTACAATCCCAACTTCACACTAAATAATTTTGTTACGCCACAAGAGATGGCGCTATATACAATTTTTATAGCACCGCTCTATCCGAAGTACATCCGTTGAATACTGTTTTAATTAAAAGAAAATGTAACTCATTCACATTTCTACTTATTAATGGTATCTGACACAGGATAACGAGTGGGTATATTTTTGTATCCTGCAATTCATGAGAAAGAGTATGGCATACTTCCAGCCGACATTTTGTGGCAGTCAAAGGCATCCAATTTAGATCGTCTGCTCTTTTCAATGTTTTCTAATTAATGTCTATGGCTAGGTTGATACTGAAGAGATGATAACTCGCTTCAATATTGCATTGCATAGTATTGAATCCTTTGCATTGAATACATCGGAACGGCGATATAGCAATTGCTAAATATCAAAATACTCGTAATTAAAATTTGCCATTCAACTTTACAGGATGGGTTACATAGTGCGTGGTCATTTATGAATAATTCCCTACAATATGTAATAATAAATATACCTACAGAATTCGTGTTCGAACTCGAATTTAGGCGTTCAAATATCCTTATAGTTACGTCACTAAATCGTGTTATTTTAAGCAGGTAATTCTTGTTCATTATTATTACGTAAGTACATATTATGTATATCGTCTACATTACTATCTATAACCTACGTACCTACTAAAATTTAAAATAAATAACAACGATAAATTATTACTGCAAGACAGAAGTAGGTAAATCGGTGGTATAGAGGCCGTCGTGGATAAGTAGGTAAAACGAAAGAATTTACGTTAAAAACGTTGGTCTTTATACCTACCCACTCGTAGTAATTTTGTTTTAAGATCGCACGCCGGTAAAGTTTTACGAAATTTTGTAGGAAAGTACATAATTACTCCTTTAAGTAAAATACTCAGTTGCAAAAATATAGCTTCACACAAGGAAGGAGTCCTACAAAGGCTCCTTACTAATTAGTATGCACTGGCGCCATGCCTTTTTATTTTAAAAAATAACACATAAGTAGGTACATATTTGCGCTAACGCTATTCTTCGCGCTCTACTTTGTTACTATAGCTCATTAAAATGCTCACTAATTAAGTAAATACGTTAATCTGCATTTTTGTAAGATGTGTCTTTTAACCAAACAAACATTAATTTTATTTATAATCACTAATTTTAACTAAAATTAACTAACATAATTATGTAGGTTCATTATTAGGACAAATTATGAGTCATATACATAGGTACAGATTGATTATTTTTGACCTCGGCAGCTATTAGGAAAATATGTTTGGCACTTCACAAAGCAACCGCATTAGATGCTAAAGGTCAAAGGGAGTTCCAACTAATTAGGTATTTATTAGGAAGTCATTTAAGTTTAAAGAAAAACGAAAAAATAACTCGTAAAATATTTAATCGTACAAAGGCAAAGCCAAACTACACTCTACAACTTCACAACTTTTAATAGCGACGGAAAATATTCGTACTAGGTTTACGAAATACGTAGGTTAACTGAATTTTCTCTTACAATTTTTGGTGGAAATATGTAATAACTTTACCACTAACGAATTATGCAGGGACCTAATAAATTTCATACGAATCGACTGTGAAGTTATTGATGCATAGAGGCACAGAAATGCATGTCAATGGTCTACAATTCTAGAACGCAGGTTCGTTCGAAATGCACGCTTGACTAAATCGAATAGACTACATAATCATACCAATAATGTACTTAAAAGTTTGTCGACGTTTGTTTATTTTTTGGCTTCAAAATGGAGTAAATGTAGGGTAGATTTATCTACCTGTGCTTGTCAACAGATTCAACCCGCCACCGCAGTTTCGTCCTAACCACAACCCATGTAACTGTCCGCAATATCAGTCTAAAGAAATTAATCAAACCGTGTATCGTGAGAACCCGTTGCATATTAAAATGTCTTAATCTGATAATGTTAGTCTAAAAACAAAGACGTTGGTTTAGGTAAGTACTTAAAATCATTCCATATTACATAAGATAACTATTATCTTGTAAAAATTAGCGCCTTAAGAGCGTCACTGTTCATATGATACAAATACGAAATATAAAATTTCCATGCTCTATGGTATATACAGTCTATACGTGTATTCGGGTTTCCATCGGTGCTTCAGACGCAACCCGAAATTGATACTCGAGTTACATACATTATGAAGGTTTGCCGAAACTAGGGAGACGGTGTTTCACTTCATTCCAATTAGCACTTTTATATTACACGCGAGGGTGATACTGACAACGCACTCGAAAATGTATAGCGCGGGAGCACATCCGTAGCTTAAGGGTAGGGCACAAAGGGGTAGGTAGGTACTTACTTAAATGTTAACTTATAGCGGGTTTTATAAACTAAAGGATAAGAAGTACCAACAATGTGTGTACGTCAGATTCTGTTTCTTTTTTTCTGCTTTTGATGTGCGAGTTATTATTTTTTTATTTATGATAGCCTAGTTGTATCTAGACCCTGGGAATCTGGGATTCAAGCGGCAACAAATTTCAAACACGTAATTTTAAGGAATCATAGGTATAAGGGACAACATCGGAAAGAAAGCTATATGGATAAGAGATTTAAAAAATTTCAATGGTAGGTTATCACCTAGGTATCACCTATGTGACGTCTACCACTCCGTATTCGGTCAATTAATTATCTATAATGGATCGATGATAATGAATCGTCATAAATCTTGAGTTGAGCAAAAAGTGTCGTTTATATAGCGTGGCATTATCACCAATCACTAATAGGAAGGCTATAGCGAATCTGTTCAATTCGTTTAAATCGTAAATTCAATACTAAAAGCAGGCTGCTATAGGTATTATAGCCAGGTCCATCATTACAAGTAAACTTCTAAGGCGATGTAGGTGCTAGATGAATATGTATGTCTACAGCTACTTATTTAGAGGTCTATGGATTATTATTAGTATGCCAGTGGTGTCTAGGTACAGGACAATATTAAATCTAAGCTTAGCCCTGATCCGCGTAGGATTTACCTACCTCGGGCACAACATTGATAAATTACTTTTTTGAGACAATGTTAGGCCAGAATCCTTGACTCACTAATCTAAAGTAATGCTAAAATGGATTCGATGTAATTAACTTCAGAATATTTTAACAAACTTTCTTCACTCATAGCCTCACACAAGGATTTTCAGTGTAGCGGGTGAGATAACATATACAAAGACGAATATACAAACATCCAGACCCACAGCAAATTAGATCTAAATTAAATTTGGATCTAAATTGATCATTCAGACATCTGTCTTTATCTGTCTTTATAAAATATGGTGACCGCTCCGTCACGTGGATCATATTCAGTTGATTAACAAATAAATTATAAGTTTTGTGCCTTACATAATTTAAAACATGTTACGCATTTCTGGGGCCTTTGTTACAGAAATAGCTAGATGTAGGCTTCTTGTTATTTTACTGATACTGAGACTGGTTAAAACTCCAAAAACCTTTCACGTAGCATGCGGACACATTCATGCGAGCATCCTTGTTGGTTGGATATATTTGGGCCAAGGGTCAAGGTACAGGAATCTCAGCGGACCCCTTGGACAGGGGATTTGCCTCGGGCAGTGTTGATAAATGTCCTTTTGAAACAATGCCAGAGAGAGCATAAAATCCTTACTTATTTCACAAAACTATGTCACTGTAATACGTTGGATTTATGGGTATGTCGAAAGGGGTTTGTGTAGCTTTAGTTTCATTTTTAATGCACGTGGAAAATATTTTGATGAAACTTGAGGATCGTAAGAAAACTAAATAGACAACTAAGACTACTGTCTTAGTTAGTTGTTTATTTACATAGGGTGAACTAAGTTGAAGGGTGAAATTAAGTTTACTGAAGTGATAGCTCTATTACCGATATGGACGTCTAGATGATCAACTCTGCATTCATATAGTGAGTTGCTACTGTTTAGAAATACGTTGAAATGCCTCTTGTTAGTCCTCTTGGAAATGACAGATCCATTACCACACTCCGTAAACCAGAACACAGTAGCGCTGAAAATTGTTATTAGGAAGAGTTAGATGTGGCATTGATGATTGCGCAGACGAAATAATATATTAAATTTTGTATTAAGTAAGCTTCTTAATACATGTCATCATTTATCACACTCCTCGTATTATTAAGATTACCATGCATTTCTATGTTTTTACCCAAGCTATCTACATGTTAGATAATGTTTTTAAACATAAAAACTAGAATCTATAACTAACCTTGTATAACATAGGCATAGTAAAGTTCAAGTAAATCGACAAAAGCAAATAATACGAATCCCGAAAACAAAGTTGGAATAAGTCGGGAATCTTGGCAACTCGCTGAGGTTCGGTGTTGGAAACTGCTGGAAACCAGTTTATTAAGTTCAAATAAGTTGGTACCTACTTCAATTAAAATGGAATGTAGAGTCAGGATATTCGATTTGTTTTAGAGGTCTTAGTTCAGCAGTCTACTTTTCTTTTTGTTAGTGGCGAAGAGATTAAAAGTTGGAAGGAATCTGTTTTAACAAAATGTCAATAGTTGCAATGTTGCTTTATTAAAGGTACTATACTATACCGGAAAATAATAAGCAAATGCCATAAGGCAATGGAATTCAATTTACGGCCGTTGCTCTAACTCTTAATCAAAACGTAAGAACTGCTTCACACCACTATCTTTTTCCATTTTTTCCAATGTACCTACCTTTTATAAACATGAAGGTCTTACGCTACTTAGTTAACCGAATTATTAATTTTGACTCAGACAAAACAGCAACAATGAAAACCTTTATACAGTACTTGATATACATAGTTTACCTATTACTAAAAAAACTGTCACTTACACTCCATCAGCTCCATCCTCAAATAACCATAGTTTTTACGAAGGCTTTACAAGTGAACTTTATGTGTACGGCATAAGATTGGAAACAGACTAAATCAACGCAAAAGCGCTACAATAGCTAAACCTAACCCTATAACCGCGGCATAAATATACGAATGAGTCGTATGAGGGTTGGGGGTAATTGCAGAGTGCACCATTGTTCCATGCCCTTCGAGTCCTGGAATTGTTCTAGCCGTACCGACGGTACTTGTGCTGGGGCAGAAAAAAATTTAAAGAAACTTCAGCTTTTGTGAAGCTCGGTAGAACCCAAAGCATTGTCTTACACCAAAAGACGTTTTCACACAATGTTTTCCTTAGAAAGAAAATGAAATGCAGTGCAAAATGAAGTAAAGGAGTTTGGGGACATTTTTAGTGTAGTTTGTACAAAAAAATTGAATTCGTTAGTCTAATGTTTGTGACAGGTTTTCGAAATAAGTACAAAGGAATAGAATAATACGTACCTACGTATGTACCTACTTAAAAACCTTCCAATAACTTGATTATTTATTACTGAATGTAAGAGGGTATTAAAATCATAAGATAGAAAGAAGATGACTGTGGTCTCTAACATTCCAACTAATATTATAAACGTGAAAGTGAGTTTGTTTGTTTGTTCGCTACGCTTTAACGCCTTAAATATCAAACCGATTGTCATGAAATTTTACACACGGTGTCAGTGGTCCGAAAATGGACATAATGTACCTTTTATCCCAAAATCGGACTGTTTCCGAAGGATAGATATAAACAACTAATGTCATCGACCTTTGACCGCGAGCGAAGCCGCGGATTAAAGCTAGTTTACACTACAAAGTTCTTGAGGACTAATCTGGAATGCTTCGGAAAAGCATGTCTCCCGTACCACATCCTTCAGACCAGAACACAGCAGCGCTTAACACTGCTGTTATAAGGCAGTAGGGCTATGACTTTTTCTTTGTGAGACGAGGCCAGTTCCTAGAAGTTGACCAAGAATATGTGTTTGAAGATGATGATTATACATTTACATATTGTAACTAAAACAAAGTTTAATTCATAAGTTTGAAATAGCAGACGCGCATGCATATACCTGATGGTTCGTGAGCATTGACGCCCATGGAGTTCTAGAATGACCAACTCCGTACATGAACAAATGCGTGGCCATCCTTGAGGACTAAGGTCGCCTCATCGGTAACTCTGTCGTTAAGACAAACAAATCTTCCTATTTGAAATCTTTTATCAATTTTGACGTGTGTGGTGTCGCATCGAGGTAGTCACACATTGCCCAACCAAGGCTTAAGAGGTTCAAATTGACGGATTGAAGTATCCTATCCGAGTTGTTTACTCAAAAACTTAGATCGGAAAAAAGCGGGTCAATAAAACAACGGAAGGCTCTTTGTCGGCGCGTAGGGGTCATAAAAATGACCATTAGGTGTTCTATTAACGCCTATTTCGACATAATTAGGATCAATTCACTACTACGGAGAGTTATATAATTGTTTATATTTTATATGAGGTAAATTTTAATGCGTTTTAATGGAGTACGGTCGGAGTAGGGCCTATGATGTGGGATATTGAATTCATTAGTTTTAATTGATGAGCCTGTTCTAAATTATTTTATATGAGTAGGGTACCTTCTGTTACTTTTGGATACTAATAGATTTTTATATGGTAGTGTTCGTTTGAAATTAGGTATTTTTAAGTAGGTGGTAGACTGCAGGAGTGTTGAACGGCTGTATCTGTAGGAATAATTTACATTGTAAGAAAAAATCTAGCGTTTCGTGTAGTATACACATTGGTCAGCTCACATGCTGAGCAATGATCAATGTCCATCTGCGGGATAAAATCTGTGATACGGAGATCCGGCAATGAACTAGTTCTTTGTCAATTAATCCAGAGTAACTAACATAGATCCAAGAATTAGCAAGCTTAAGTGGCAGTGGGCTGGCACATATATCGCAGACACGATGGGGCAGATGAGTTCTAGCATGGAGACCAGGAATTAGAAGATGGAGTGTAGGACTTCGGCTCGCTGGACCGACGATCTTAAGAATGCTGGTGCTAGTGGCTGTATGAGAGCGGCAAAGGACCGAGTGTTGTGGCACATGGCATGATGATGATGATAAATTAAGTGCGTCCCTAAAATTACGTGCACTTCCTGAATTTTGTGGATGCACAGTCGTTCGTCTAGATTAGGAAGAACTAATCCTTTGTAGCCACGAGCCCGATTTTTAGGGAGGAGTAGAAAATGTTTTGCTGCTCTGTTAAACTCTATCAAAATTTGAAAATACGTATTGATAGGGATTAATATGCCTACGAAGATGGTCATATGTGATTAAATCTAATTTACAAATAGATATCTAATCATCTGATTTTCAGGCGAGAAGCATTCAAACTTATATTGAACTAGAAATCACGTTCACTAGGCCACCATAACTTCAAAAATCCCGACCTTATCCTGTAGTTGTTATAACAAACAGTACCAGGACCACATCAAATGTAAAGAGATGATTTATTACAAGCTCGGTTCAGTCTTGGATTACCCGTACAATTAATTTCAAACGAAATATCATAATCATAACCTCGGGTAGGTGAGTTTACTTTGAAGTGAACTTGTTTGTTATCTGCTCCTGATGGATAGATAGCTTTACACGCGAACTGCGTGTTTATAGTTTAGGTGTTGGTGGTAATAATTGCAAGTCTCTATATTTAAATAATACCTCGTAAGATCTACTGAAATTGTTTTTTTTTTTTAAATACAATTGTGACGATTTTTCTTAAAGTAACGATGATTTTGTTGAACATAATTTGCTTTGTTGTGATTTTATGCATGTTTATCATAGTTATTTATTTCATATGGTTATCTAATGAGTGAGTGCAATACAATTTTCTCTTTTGCTTGTAAACCGATTTTCTTAATTTCTTTGTTTGGTAAAAGGAGCTTTTAAAATCAGGACTAAATATGATTTTCTATAACTAACTACTCTTTCAATAAAAAGTAATAAATGTGTCTCTTGTAATTATATGCTTGCATAGTTAAATACCTGTCATACCAAAGTATAAATTAAGTAACTAGCACCTAGACTACAATTATCAAACACTAATAAAGGTGACGTTCCACAGATATTGGGCGCATAACTTTTACGAGCTCTGAAACTGTGATGGTTTAATCTCTTTGAAACGTTTTCATAGCGCTAAACATCCTTTTAGAACGGTAAACTAAATGCTAGATACCGATATTACAATGTTAAAAGTTACATTTAATAGTAATTTTATATTTATTTTATTTATTTAGGAGCAGAACCCGCGTCTTCATATTTTTCTCGTATTAAATATAGCCTATGTTCATTAGGGATAATGTAGGATTCTAATGGTGAAAGAATTTTTCAAGTAGTTTCGGAGTCTATTCAATTCACACAAACAAATAAT
>DWIJ01000451.1:0-11410 GCA_018248315.1 Chioides albofasciatus
TGAATAATTTTCGAATTTTCAAAGATTTTTTGGGACGTTCGAAATTTCCCGAGTTCCCGGGATTCCCGCCCCTTTTTCCCGTCCCGAGTCATCGTGGATTTCCCGGGAATTCCCGCTTCGGGAATTCCCGGGCAGAAACCCTACTAGGAACGTTAAAGAAGTGAAACTGGCATTAGTGGAAGAGTAGGACAATTTGCCACAAGAAATGATCGTCAGCCTTCTTCATAGCATGTAAAGTCGTATACAAGCTCTGCTAAGAGCTCGCGAAGGCAATACTCAGAGCGGGAGTCTGGTTTTTGGCTAAAGGCTTACTTATCCTTTGGAAAATATTGGTACACTTTTAGAAAAGCAGACTTTGTTTATTTGTACCAATTTGCGTCTCGGAGTTGTCCGTAGAGCGCCATCGTGGCACCGACGGCGACGTTTTGGGACACCATGGACTTTCCTGTCAGCGCAGTGCTGACCGCTTGTCATATCTCCATCAATGACGTCATGCGTCGGGCTTTAGTCTCAGTCAACGTGCCGGCCTGTTTAGTGCCGAATGATCTAATTCCGAACGGTTAAATTTGTTTATTCTCGAGGTATTATGCGATCTTTTTATTGTACTTGTAAGTTTTACAAATTCGTATTTAGTTTGTGTTGTGACTTGTGAATAAACAATGATGTACTTTGAAATTTCCGGTAAAATCTTTTTTAGTCACGGTCTTTGCTTTTGTTTTACAGAGCTGCAAGACAATCGTATAGTGATGATGTTATCGGCTATGTGCAATTGAAACGGGAAGACGGGGTTTGCACTGTAAAGTCCAAGATGAGTCCTGAGCAAAAAGTCACAGTCACAGTCACAGGCCTACAATGTCACATTGACTTTTAATGAAATCGAGGGCAAAGTAATTAGCTGCAAGTGCCATGATTGGGCTTTTTCGGCTGGGGGGTGCAAGCATGCAGTTGCTTTTTTAAATGTGGATTCATCGTAGCAGCGAGGATCCTCCGTGTACATCGACAGAATTTTATTGGAAAAAACCCTTGTCCAGAGTAGGTACAGCTCTTATTAAATACATAACTGTGCAACCTCACAGACCAACTTCTGCTGCTGTCTATGAGGACTTCATATTACAAGCAAAGAGAAAAAAATTAATTATGAGCTGCTTAAATACCAGAACAATCATCAAGACTGGTGTCTTAGTACTGGTGTACTGCACATAGTACTCGCCACATAAGTTTTTTATGGCTCAAAATGAAGAGTGTAAAAGTGATGTGGACCAGCTCATTGAGGCCACGAAGACAGCGTTTGATGAAGAAGTAATAAATAACATAGAACAAGCAACAAGGAAGTAAAACAGCTTGTGATGTGAACTAAGATATGGACGCATTGTTGCTTCAAAAGCTCACGAAGTTGGCGTCTGTTTCACAACAGAGGGCTCAATAATAGCTACCATTATGGATGCAAAAATACCTGACGATGCAGCAAAGAGAAAAGGTAGGAATTTAATATTATCTGACCAAAAGACAGTGAGTGCAAAACAAAAGAAAAAAATCTTCGTGTGGACTATTTGTTTGCCAGAAATAGCAGTACAATGATTGTAGCCTCTCCTGATGGACTGATGAAAGATGCCATCATAGAAATAAAATGCCCTGCATAGGCCAAATCCGAGGACAATTATATAAAAAAGGAGTAATTTCTCAAAAATGCACACATGCACACATGCAACTTTAAATGAAACTTCAAAAAAAGGATTATTTTTATGTTGCGGGCAGTGACTTTAAAAAATCAAAAAATGTTGAGATAATTTTGGTAAATTATGACTATAAGTATCTTATTGCACATTGCCATCCGATATATCGAAACTGGATACACCTGTACAATTCTTTCTCTATTTGTTTCCTAAAGAAATTATGCATCTTATCGCTGAACAAACTAATTTATAAATCATACAGAAAAATACCAACCAATCCTTTTCCGTTACTGAATCTGATATTGAAAAAAATATTGGAATCGTTTTTCTCTAGTCTTTGATAAAACTAACGAGAGTCACTAGTCACTGGAATACAAACATTGGGACACCTTTGATATATGAAACAAAGCCCGAAAATAAATTTGAAAAAATACGACAATACATACACTTTAATGATAATTCAAACATGCCTCAACGTAATGCACCAGATTCCGACCGATTATATAAAATACGACCCATTGTAGCTAAATTGAATGAAAATTTTGGCAAAATTATCAAGGAGGAATGTTTCTGCGTTGATGAACAAATTTGCTCTACAAAAGCCAGAAATACCATGAAACGTTATAATCCGAAAAAGCCCCATAAATGGGGATATAAAATATGCGTGATTTGTGGAGTCTCTGAGTTCGCTTACAAATTCGAAATAGAAACTGGAGTTGAAAACATTGTTCACCCTGGAGAACCTGACTTAGGTGCTTCGTCTAATGTAGTTATGAGAATGGCACGAGATGTCCCAAAGCATCAAAACTATAAGCTATATTTGGATAACTATTTTACGTCTTTGTCTTTTTTGGAGCATTTGGCCAAGGAGGGAATTTTGAGCCTTGGGACCGTGCGACGCAACAAACTGTAAATTACCTACTGACAAGGAGGTATAAAAAAAGCGTGGTTACTCCATGGAATTTGTGGCTGATGTTGACAGCATTCACATTTCTAATGTTATATGAAAAGACAATAAAATTGTCACGATGGTATCAACTTTCGTAGGAGAAATGCCCAAGTCAAAGTTCGACGTTATGACAAAACTAATAAAAGATACAGGGTGTCTGGCGGCAGATTTATGTTTTTAAATACGATTATTTCAAAAAGTAATAAACGGTGCGGGAGGGTGGTGTCGTTGGAATCAGCGATCGTGCGGATCGCTTAGTCACGATGTCGCAGTGGTCGAGTGAGCATCGCGCGTTCGCCATCGAGGCATTTTTCAAGAGTAACGATTCGTACGTAATTGCTCGTCGACAATTTTGTTCACACTTCGGTATTCGACGGATAAGTGATGGACCGAGTGTGAATTTAATTCGTTCCTGGGTGCAGAGGTTCCGCGCAACTGCTTCGGCTATGAACACCCCACGGCCAGGGCCCAGTCGATCTTCAAGGACTCCCGAAAACATTGAACTGGTTGAAGAAAGTTTGCGTGAAAGTCCGCGACTTTCGATACGGAAAAGGGCAGCATACTGGGACTTCCAAGAGCGATTATCCATGAAATTTTAAAAAAGGATCTAAAGTTCGATCTATTCAAAATTCAAATCGTTCAAGAACTGAAAGAAAGTGACTTCGTTTCACGCAAAAATTTTTGTGAAATGATGCTGGAGCGTTTTCGAACTGTGAATTCCATTTTTTGGAGTGACGAGGCTCATTTCCATTTAAACGGACACGTTAATAAGCAAAACTGCCGTTACTGGTCTCCAAGATCCCATAACCCTCGACTGAAACACCAAAAACCATTGCATTGCCCGAGGCTAACTGTTTGGTGCGCCTTATCCACGAATGGGATAATTGGACCATTTTTTTTCGAAAATGCTCGGGGCCAGGCGACAAATGTCAATAGTGAGAATTATCGACGCATGATTACAGATTTCTTTTTGCCGAACCTGCGAGCTCACCCATCGTTCTCATCCCACACGTGGTTCCAACAGGATGGTGCGACCGCACACACGGCCAGAGATTCGATGACTTTGCTTAGGGAAGCTTTCCCTCAAAAACTGATCAGTCGCTTTGGGGACATCCCGTGGCCACCAAGGTCCCCCGACTTGACTCCTATGGATTTTTTTTTATGGGGCTACCTTAAAGAGAGAGTTTACATTAACAATCCCCGAACTCTTGTGAACTTAAAAGAAAACATTCGACGAGAAATCAGCACCATTGAACCAAGTTTACTGCAGCGTGTGGCGCGGAACACGAGGCTCCGTTTTGAACAGTGTTTGCAACTCGACGGAAGACATTTGGATGAAATAATCTTCAAAAAATGAAATCCGCATTATTATTCTGTCGTTCAATAGATTAATTAAAACGGTATATCAAATAGTTATTTTTTTATTTAATTTTGAAAACATAAATCTGCCGCCAGACACGCTTTAGTTGTAAAAATTAAAAAAGAAACTAGTTCTTGCGTTGTTACAATTTTAGACAATGTGGATACTTCACTATTTCATTTCGAAAATAATGAGGAAATGGAAGACCATGTTGGACATATGTATATACATGGACTGGGTTAAATTAAGTGCCGTTAATTTAAATGTTTGCTGAAGTTCCTCAATTAAATTAAAAATAATGGACCACATTATTTAAAGTGTCTAAGACAACACTCGTAAGGTGAATTTACCCGGTGAGAGACATTCTATCTGGGAGTTTTATACCTAGAAACCTGCGGTTGAATCATATGAACAGGCAAAATGTGGTAGAAAGAAATCTGTCAATTGCTAGGTCATTTTTTTGAACCTTTAAGGGATTTGATACACCTATAGCTGATTTTGATGTAATCTGTTGGAAAATCGAAAAGTTTCAATTACCTATATCAAAAGAAAATATATAGACTTCATAAATATCGAACACAGTGCACAGATGGATATTATTTGGATGTTTTGAGGCCATATCCAGCCACAACCTCTAATGCTGACATTATGAAAAATTAATTTGGAAGTGGAAGGCCACTACAAGAATTCATGCTGCATTTGTATTAGACAAAGGCTTCCGCGACTCTCTGCCTTTAATTAACTAAAGTGGTGGCAAGCAGTGAATTAAATTATTATTGTTTTTTTGTTGTAGATCTTGAAGATAGTGACTTTGAGAGGCGCGTCGTATTTTGCCGTTATTTGCTCCGTAGCCATGTGGATGATACAAACTTGTTGTCGAGAATTCTTTAGACCGATGAATCTAAATTTGACAAGGAACTGTAGATTATGTGTACCCATTCCGTAGAGGCAGTGTCGCAGTCGCATCATACCATGAGCCATATGTATTACACCGACTACAGCGATGACGTCATACGAGTGAAATGAGTGTGGATACCTTTAGAAGTAAAATATTCAAAAGCACAATGTAAATTTCGACAAGAACTGTATTTATACACGAAGCTGTCATTCGGTAACGTAACTTCTGTCTTAGTGAAGATTACTTCATCCGAACCCACTATTTAACAATTAAATCTAACACTAACATCGAGTCACGGCGTTAAATTTCTGAAAATGGAATAAATTAGAAGAAGGAATTTGGCGTCTTTATTTCCCACCTACCTGTACACTCCGGTAGCGCAAGTAGGTCTAGTGCGCGTAGTCGCCACATCTTCCCCAACCGGTGGATTTGTCGAGGCGGACTTATTGCGTGGCCACTCTGGTCGCCTGATTTAAATCCATTAGATTTTTTCCTTTGGAGCTATTTTAAAGAAATAGTTTATCAAAGAGAGAAAAATATGGAAAAACAACTACCTCAAAATCGAATTTTCTATGGTACAAGTTATTAATAACAAAGATAAGTTATAATAACAAGTATGCAGATGAATTTTATTAAACGGTGCAGATTATGTATGAGGCATTGTTCACACCAAACGTATGTCGCTGGCTGTGAGCGCGCGTTAAACAATCAACAAACATTCAACTTCTCGTTCACACCGAACCGATCATACGCTATTACGTTGTACCTTGTGGCTGACTTTACGGTGGCTGATTGTATTACGAGTCTGCGTACGGCGAATGCGGATTGGCTACGTTGCCGAACGCAACAAGGACAAGTCTGCACCAGCTGCCAGGACGACGGTAAGACTCCGCTTGTAAGCGTGAGCCCGCTCCAGCCACATCTTGGACGACGATAAGCCTCAGCATCAGCCCGAGCCCGCTCCAGCCACCACGGACGACGGTCAGCCCCAACGTCAGCCTGAGCTCGCTCCAGCCACATCAAGACACGCTTCTACAGGAAAACAGGTCTAACTCATACCATCCTCACATCATCATCATCGAGTCCAAATCATCAGAATCAAAAGGCGCGAGTCCCACCACAGTATAGTAACTGCAGCGTCATCGACAGTCGGTGTCGACGGCCGACCTACATAGCGATGCACATGCAACTCATCGGATTACTGTGAGTGTTTCTAAAGAATTATTTCTATTATAATCTAAAATCCTCGAGATCTCATCCAAAAAAATCTGAAGAAAGGAGAAAACATTTCCAAATACTGCCAAGGAGTTCATATTGGAAAATGGAAGGACAAACGTCCCCTAACCTACGTACTGTAACTGAAAATAAATTTGCAAGCATGAGTGTAATTTCAACAGATAAAAGCGGCAAGCATGGAAAACAGTCAAAGGTGGATGCTGAAATTATACAATTTGTTCGTGACCATATTAATTCGGTTCCTAGGATGGAAAGCCACTACATCAGAGCCAATTCATCAAGAGAGTATATAGATGGGGGTTTGACTGCAGCCGAACTACACCGTAACTATTGTCAAAAACGTATATCTGACAACAAGGAACCAGCAAATTACGACGCATACTATCGTATTTTCAATACCCAATTTAATATCAGCTTTTTTATTCCTCGAAAAGACCAATGTGACGTATGTGAGGCATATAAGAATGCTTATTCAATATTCCAAACCGTGCAACTAAAATTCTGATGGTGTGGCACGGACTGTGCATTCACACTCGTAGTGCTTAGATATGTAAATAGTGATAGATAGTATTATAATTTCTCTCACGTTTAAGTTTAGTATATAAGATCTGCACTATATCATTAAAGCGAGTTCACTCCTATGGAGTAACACACAATGTATCGTCTCTTATTTGGAGAACCTCCTTCCAGGGGCACCCTCCTTTCTAGCCGTCACTTTGCCCCGTCACTCAAGTCGGCAGTAGCCACCCCCAACACCATATGGCGACCCTGCGCCAACATCACATGGCGACCTTGCACCAGTAGAACTGGGACGGCGTTTCCGAAGACTAGCTAGTCGAAAAAATCGAGGACTACTATAGTTTTTAAAGAACCGACAATGGCGTCGGCGAAGTTTTGTTATCTTGCTCCCAAAAATGAACGGGGAGGAGCAAGTAACTCAGGATTTGATCGACGCAATCAGGTTTTACGGATCTTTATTAGTATCAGAGGATAGGGAACGGTTAATAAAATATGTTCTCACCGCGTGACTAAGTCAAGGGGCTAAGATACGGCTAACACCTTTTGACGCTTAAATCTGACGTCGCGATACAGGCGAAATAGGCGAAACAAAAATAGCCAGCCTAGGATCGTAGAAGTTCTTAAGAAACAGGAGAAAGATATTGAAGTGTTGCAGATAGATTCAGATAGGTGGGAAAAATTGTTACGTAACAAGGAAGGTACGAAAATATATTCAAAGTCGCGCAAGTTATTGCATATGCCAGAAAACACAAGTATTTTTGTGGACTATGATTCCTTATCGGCATCATCGCGAGTCGAGTTGCCGAAGGACATAGTAGAGTTTAGAAGGTACTGATGAGAAGAAAGTCATTATAAATAATTTTCCATATTTTACTCACGAGTGGTCATGCGTATACCCACGCAGGATGACAGAAAGATGTTACGGAGTACGTACGCAAGTGTCAGAAGCAAAAGTTTCACAGAAACGCTAAGGAGGCAATGACCATAACTACTACAGCGTCGTCATCTTTTAAGATTTTTTTTTAGATATAGTAGGGCCTTTAGTTAGCGATGAAAACGGAAACGCATATATTGCTTCAGATAGAGGTACTGAGTTTATTTCTAATGTTATGGTTGAACTTTGTAAGATCTTAGGCATCAGCAAAACTATCTCTATCGCGTATCATCATGAAAGTGTTGGTTTTTTTGGAAACGCCCATAAAACTCTAGGTGCATATTTGAGGATACAAACTAAAAATAACACATCGACATGGAGTTCTTGGATTCCATATTGGTGTTTTTCCTATAATACAACAGTCCATACTGTCACCAAATATACACCTTACGAGTTAGTTTTCGGGAAAACCTGTAGGTTACCGACTAATTGGCAGAACGGAACCGTCGAACCGTTGTATAACTTTGATGATTACCCTTTGGAGTTTAAATATCGGTTACAGAGAGCTCAGGCAGATGCTAAGAATAATTTAGTTAGTAGTAAGATTGTTAGGAAAGAAATGTATGATAAGAATATTAACCCCATAATGTATAAAAAAGGAGATTTGATTTTAGTAAGGAATGAGATAGGAAATAAATTGGATTGTGTGTATAAAGGACCATTTGTAGTTGTTAAAGATGAATCTCCGAATGTAAAAATTAAAGTTAAAAATAAAATTGATATAGTACATAAGAATAGAACTATGTTATATCATAGTTAATAATAATGTTTGTTATTTGTTAATTTTTAAGCATTTTATTGTATAAATTCAAAAAAAAAAATAATATTGTAATTTTTTTTTTCTTTAGGAAGGGTGATGAGATGTGGCACGTACTTTGAATTCCACTCGTAGTGCTTATATGTGTAAATATTAGTATTATAATTTCTCTCACGTATTGTAAATTATTGCACGTTTAACTTTAGTATATAAGATCTACATATAATCATTAAAAAGAGCTAAGAGCTAAGAGTTGGAGTTCTAGTTCACTCCCATGGAGTATATCGTCTTTTATTTGGAGAACCCCTCTCTATTGCCTCCTTCCTAGCCGTCACTCTGCCTCTCTTGGCTAGTCCGCCGTAGCCACCCCCAACACCTCATGGCGATCCTACACCAATACCTCATGGCGACCCTAGGCCAACACCACATCCCCTGAAGTTACTTACTTGAAACACCTCGAAAAAATATGTCACTTTACCACATAATTTAAAACAGTAGTGCTTAATATTTCTGTTATAACTATTATACTATACCTAGCTAGTACTTGACAAGTTTATTTTCACTGGTGTCAAATAGCGTTGTCCGGTTGAACGCACAGAAACCTTTTAGCAAATTGGAACGACAGCTATTCGTCCTTTATGTAGAATCACGTGTCGTGCTCGACACACCAATGAATACACAACGTTCACTCGTTAGACGAGGATTTCGGAGCTAATGACCAGCTTTAACTAAACACGTGGAGGAGGCTTTAGGTATTTAAGCTTTTTTAATCCGATTGGCAATGACATGATGATATTATGAGTTTACCTTCTATAAGGCTATCAGAATATTATTTAATCAACAATACATTCAAGGGTTGATAAATATTGTGGTGATCAAAATAATAGATATTTGCGATTACTAATATACTTATTTCGAGTAGTGGGAAATTTTCTAGTAGGAATTATTTGCAAGACAGTTAATTAGATTAGGTATGCCTCTAATAAACTTGTACGTAATGCCGTACCTAATTAGTAAATTTTCCATGACGTTACATCAGTTATTCAGATAATAATGAATATAAAAGTCAGACTTGCATTAGTCTGTAGTTCAACGCTAACTTATAATAATAATATCTCATAGTACCTAATACTCATACTTAGTAATAACGTCAAAATAATAATTTGTGTGGTAGAGGTAAATACAGTTCCTAAATTCCGCATAATATTTCGACAAAAACTGTAACTTTCGACTAAACGTTTATAACATGACGCTTAAAATTAACCAAATTACCTACGTGCCCGTTAAACGCACCAATTATTTAGTTAGCAAAGCATTCGTTAGTTACCTGATAACAAATCAGAGCCATCCGTCCATCATGTGACCATGAGAAATGTGTCACCGGCGTGCTGCGGTCATTTATCAGCTCTATGCTCCAGCGGCCTTCGTACTTGATCCACACGAAGATCACTCCGGAACTGTCGCACGATGCTAGCTTTTGGTATGGCTCGTTCCATTTTACTAGGATTACCTGGTCGAGAAAATGACAAAAAACAATAAGGAAAATTAGAATGTACAAACAAATAAAATACTCACTTTATTGAAATTATGATCACTAGGATCTGCCTCCTTAATATATTATATTTACTTAACACATAAACTTTAATTTAGAGGTAACAAAAAGTTTAAAACTTCCATAAATTAAAACGTAAAATAGTTTCATTTTTGTAGACTTATTTTGATACACAATACGAATTAAGAAAAAACAAAGAACAAAAAAAAACGTTTAATTAAAACACAACGTTGCGCTCTCGGAACAATAAACTGAAATTACCGTGCCATGCGAACAATCATAGGCATCATTACGTTAGCCTGGAAAAATTGTTTTGTTTCGCTTTCACAAGAAAATAAATACTACATACATTCGCTATTTCTTTTCACCTTTTCGAGCCCACCTCACTACAAAATGTAGCTACAGCAGCCCCAGTTTTGTTGAAGTGCATTAAACGAAAGCGGTGCTTGCGTTTTATCATGATGAAACAGGGTACTGTTATTCGCACTTTTAGTCTTTTGAGCTTCAAGTAAATTATGCTGGCAGGTGTTAAAATAACGTGCTACAAAATATTTTACTTCTCAATGATCATACACAGCGTACTTTATTTTTCCACCTCGTTATTTTGTAAAATGTAGCCATTTATAGCCCGTATGTTGCGGTAACGCTGGCAGGTCGTAAGTTGCACGTGTGTTCACAATTAGTAACGTTTGTATTTTCGCGAACAAGCTTCAGCTGTTTTTGATGCGAAAATTCAAAAGAAGCAACAGTGTAGGAAACGAGACCAAAGCGGCCTTGACAGGTAACTGTATTGCAGTCTATAGAGACCTAGAGTGGAAATAAAATTCAATCAGTCGATATTTCTATTCGCGGTTGTCGTCGAACTATTTGTAGTAGCTGTACCTCGTAGGCGGAATGAAAACCAAACAAAGACTACGACAATATTGAATGTGATGATTTACTTGTCATATCGAATGTAAATAATAGGTATTATTTCTGTATTTGAGATCAAGTTAGGAAAGATTGATTTATTTAATAGCTTATTTCTTCATGAGCTACAGAAAATCGATAATTATACTTAGGTAAAAGGTGTGCAGTAGACATTAAGGATCGCTCACATAGGTACGAGTATATCGATCGACAGAGAACGGATTTAAGCACTTCAGAAAAAGCTTTATATCTACATAAGAGATTCATTCGCATCGGATCTTTTTATTCGTACTCACACAGGTTTAATGTCAATAGGTATGGAGATCCTGTATAATAAACTTGCCCGCATAAGTTATAGTTTGTTTGTGCGACGGCAATGTAACGTCCACTACACTGCGCACGTTAAACGTTGTTGGGGCCCCTTTTGATGGTAACAATTCGTTTTCTTGTAATATTGGTTTAGCAGACGAGCATCTAGTCCACATGATGGTAAGTGACTACTGCCGCCCATGGGCATCTGTAATCAACCCCATATAGGATTAGAGTTCTACCTGAGTGTCAAAGATGCGCCGCTACCCCTGAGTACTAAATTGGAATGCCTCGGAAAGGTACGAGTATGTCTC
>DWIJ01000452.1:0-11403 GCA_018248315.1 Chioides albofasciatus
GAAAGTATGTCGGAAAATAGAATTTTCCCGTGTGTACGTAGAGTACGGTAGATAAATGTATTACGTGCTTTGTGTCATATTCAAGTATTATACGTATACAATTACGATTTAATTATTTCTGCTGTATAACACATGTGTCAAGAGTTGCAGTGTTCTGGTCTGAAGGGTGTGATACCGACCACTCTCTTAGTATAACTAAGATAGATAAAGCCTTCTGTTTAGTTCATACAGGTATCCAATGACATTTGAGGCTTGTACAATAAATCTTTGAGTAGAAATAACGATTTCATTTTAGGTGGAGTGCAAGTGAGTTCCATAAAATTTAATAAAAAAATTGTTGCGATTATATTATTCTTTGCGTTATTTCACAGCACTGTAAAAGCGTGTTTCCCTTAATATTGTTTTAAAACAACAGCTGTCAACGCGTCATTCATGCAAGTTCCATACATATATTTCGTAAATGAATTTTGGATAAAGCGCGTTGTTGAAATATTTTCTGTTGCGCCATAATATATTTGTCTAGCTAGGTTCGTGCGACACTCTGAATGATTGAGTTTTATGAAATATTTTGTAAAATATCCTACAACATACTAAAATAAATTTATATTTCACAAAGTTAAAAACATTTTTATTTTCGTATTCTTCTCAAAAAAACCTTTTATTTGATACCCAAAGGTTGCATAAAAATAATTGCTACGACATCTTGAGACGTCCACCATATTTAACTTAGAATAATTGTGATCTAGACTATGCATGCAAATATTTCAGTACACGGTTAGGATTCACTTGCCAGGCAGTTCGGTTAAAAAATCAGTTACAAGATTTACCTCACATACATTCGAAATAACAAGACAAGTTAAATGAAAATGTAAGAAATATTACATTTTATGTACTTTAGATATTTATAAAACGTTTTGTTGACATATTTTGTGTTGTTATATTTATCTTGCTGTAAAATATTTGGCACTCTAAATGATTGGATTGTAAATATATCTGTAATATTTTTACTTCTCTTTCAGTGAAAAGTGTCACTGTATTTATCTTATCGAGACAAATATATCGTGATGAAAATGTTTTAAAATGTAAACAATTTGTTAATTTATTTAAATACAGATTGTTTTGGTAAAATAATGCAAAACAAAGGATTACAACATTTATAACCGTTTAAACTATTATTTTAAACCACTATCACTCTAAAAGCAGTTGAAATACAAAAAGAGAAAGTATGTCGGAAAATAGAATTTTCCCGTGTGTACGTAGAGTACGGTAGATAAATGTATTACGTGCTTTGTGTCACCATCTTGGTATGCTGCCAAGACGAAACTCCAGGCTAAATGGCAAATAGCAAACGTACATTACGCAAATTATATTATTTGACGAGCAATAAACAAAGGAAAATTAACAAATTAACGCGCCTTTAATGCAAATTCGATTCGCGAATTACCAATGTTAATTACGCTACAATAATTCAATTCGGAGTTTAATTAAATTTTCGTATTGTTTTTTTAAATGGTGAAGAGATTACAGAAAATTTAAGCAAATTAGGGTTCTGAGAGTATTTATTTTTCAAGCTCTACCTATTTAAATAGTGTATAAACTAAAAGATCAACAATCTAGGTATCTAGTATAAACATTAAGTTTAACACTACCAGGGTAGAGATTCTGTGAGCACCTTCTTCTTAGTGATTCCTAAATATTTATATACCTACATTTCGGAACAGTACTTTAATGATGCAAACATTTCTGCAAGCCAAAAACACAATGAGTTTTTGGTCAGTCAATATAAAAGGCGCTCATTGTCGTCAAAAATAAATAATTAAAAATCGCTTTATAAAATAAATTTCACGAATACGATAAAGTGTTCTTGAACTTAATGATCATTAAAATCATCGAGCGACGGCTAACGAACAGTCCTACTGTAAATTGTCGAGAATATTCGACGAAAAATCATTTCGAATATTCGCCGAAGATAAGAGATGCACTAAAGTCAAGTAAAATGTATTGGGAATTCTAGTAGTGGAATAAATTTCGCAATGCATTTGGCATATACTAATGGTTTCTTTCTACTCAGTTAGTTAATTGGCGTTCCGTAATTGAAAATTTATATCGCTTCTTAATTAAGTTGACTTTAGGTATTGAACTATTTAATTAGAAAATAACTTTGACTTCGTCTTTACTACCTATAGTTGAACATTTGATTTGCTAAATAGGGCCATCTTACTACATTATAATTTCTTACACTACATTTTTCCTTGTATATATTATAGAAAATGTGTGTTAAAATATTTCCAAAAAATGCATTATTTTATGGAATCTTGGACTTACAAAAATAAATCTAATACCTTTCGTAGAAAAATTAATTCGCAAGGTTTTTATGCGAACTGCTCTAAATAAATTAATACAGGTGAGAAAGAGAACGGACCTTATGACCTCCATACTCCTTAGAGAAAGCTTAAAGTATACGCTCAACTAATTTAGCGCCAATGCCTCCCTAAAATAAATTAAACATAATTAGTACTTGGTTACGACTTTCTAACGTCTAGCAACGAATAAGCTATCCAAGTAATGGGGTAACATTTTATTATGTTTACCTCGTGAAATTCGTTCAGCATCTTGAGGCATAAAGGTACACAGTTTAAGGCTTGTCAACATTGCTATAAACGCCTCGTGCAATATAGACGTGTCTTTAACAATGTAAACCTCATACGCTTCTAGTGCCGTGCAAAAATATTTCTTTTTGGCGTTTATCTAGACGTAAGTAATATCTCGACGAAAGATGGAATGAAAAATATACCCGTACAAAAACACGTATATAAATTATTTTTATAGCATTTTAAAACCTTTGAAACCTTGGGGAAAACTTTTGTAATTCCCATTTTTCTACTCATAATAAAAAGGCAAAGGTAATACGTTAATTTATGTATTCAGCCTAGCCTATTCCGTACCCCGTTAAATTCTTATGGCACCTTAAAACATACATAAAGGAACATAGTTTTAATGCTTGTCAATAGCCGTAAACATCCCATAAAACGTAATATTTTTAGGGTACCTCATAATCTTTTAGAACTGTGCAATTACTTTCGGATCGGGCATTTTTCTGCGAATAGATAATGTCATGGTCAGAGTTATAGTACGTTAATTATTGCATTCACCCTAGGCTATTCCGTTCCTCATTAAATTCTTACAGCATCTTAAAACGCGCATAAAGGTGCATAGTGTTAAGCCTCGTCAACAGCCATAAACGCCTCATAAAACAAATGTGTTTTCGGTAATTTACTTCATCCGTATTTACAACCGTGTCATAAACGTTAGAATGAGTATTAAGCATTATCCGATTTCGACTCAATTTGAAAATACTTGATGTTTTCTGTTTTAAATAGAATGTCAAAATATGAGTCTTATGATTGGTACTAAATTGATGAATGTAATTTGACACAGTCATGTCAAACATTATTAATTTTATCTTCTTATTTTTGTTAACTTAAGTCTTGATAATTGATAGTAACTAGACCAGTACAAAAACTAAGGTGGGATTCTGTGGCAGATATCTCTTATAATAACTTATACTTCAATAAATAAAAATAAGGGTCGGTTAATATAAAACAGATTTTTTGCCTTTTTCCACAGCTACATCTATTGTAAGATTATGACCTTTTTAAATATAAAGGTCCATGACCTTTGGCCGGTTACCCGGATTGGATAGGATAAGTACCTAACGACCTTTTCATTACTTCGTAAATTTGAGGCTTCACAAGAACTTTGCTTGGATAAGTTTCAGAAATCTTGGCATAATAAAACGATATTAATAGGACGAAATCAAACTAGCTACTCTTATATAAAATAGAAAAGTCACTATTTGGCTTGGTACTTAAGTAGTAGCCATTTCTTAAATCAAAAAATAGAAATGTAAAAAAATACTAGTACTTCATCCAATGAGAGAAATTCGAACAATAATCATAAATCTATTATTTTTTTAGAATCTCATAAACATCAACACAACACACAAAACACATAGTAAAACAATACTTATTCTTCACTATGTTGTCCAATTGACAATTTGCGAACATTAAGCGTCAATCATCAGTCATGTTAAGTGGTCACGCCGAATATCCATTACTAAGTAGGACAGGTTATTATAGATTCAACCACAATGCATTATCACGCGATGGACTTAATTAAAACTCTCCGTGCCGACAAAATATAGTAAATGGAAGTAAATGTAAAAGCATTTAATTTCTACCTGATAATTATCACACAGGAATAAGTGTGCTAATGGTTCAAAGTAATTAAATCAAAGAACAATATTTGACATCAATAAGCACGGAGTGCGTTACCAAATTTCTTGCAGTGGACGCAGTACTATACTATACGAACGGATTCAGCGTGGTTTTTCCCCTAACATAACTTTATTACTATTTACATATCATTAAAGTTTCACACAGGAATAACAGTATTATATTTTTGTATTGAAATAATGATAGCAACTTGGTGTCCTCGGAAGCAGCCCAGGGTTGTATGATGTCAAAATGTCGGGGGATGAGAAATGAACAGAACATCACCTCGAGCCGATGTCACTTTGTAATTAAAATGAAAGGGTTGGAGTGAAGGATTAGCATTTATAGCAAGTACCGTTATTTACAGTACTTTTTCCCTGTATTATATAAAAACAATCGTATCTAGACGCACGGTTATGTGGCCAGAAGATTCAGGGAATATCATTTTACAAAAAAAAGTTAAGGACACCACGCTGATTGGCTTATGATTGAAGCATTTCCTTACATAAGATATATTGAACTGATGTAAAACTAGAAAATGTAACTGTTCCTTTAACTAACGTTACTTTAGTTACACTTAGAAATGAACAACACACCGCCCTACAAATCATACAATTATATATATTTAATAAATCGGCCATCCAAGTTAATATCTTACAGATTAAGTTTAGCATAACGTTTGTTAAACAATTTAGTGGTCGATCTTATTTATCGCCGCCATATATTTTGAGCGGACCTGTAATGTATTCGACGTCGTAATTATACGGGGATAGTTGTTCCTTGAATAATGTATGCGCGCGCGCAGCCATCGAGGACTTTGATGCCTGCGTCTTTGTCTATGAATAGGATCTATAGACGGAAGTGGCTTGCTTGTCTATCTTTGAGGTTTTTATTGACTTATTTATTTGTAGGAGAGTTTTATAGAATTAAGAAAAGACTTCGTATGTTGAACTTGAAAGAAAAAGAAAACTGTTTGATTTTCAAATGGTTTTATCTATTTGTTTTGTGTCATTGTTTGAATGTGTGGAACATAAATGAAGATAATAATCTGATAGATAAACAACAAAAATGACGGTTTCCTAAATAAGAGTTAGATGCCTGACCGCGGATTGAACGCAGAACCGTATACCTACTTGTCAACAAAAGTAAAACTGCAATAGGTAGAAGATAAATGAACAAAAGAATAGGACGATATTACTCATACGATAATATAGTTCGTTTCATTCAATTTGTTTTCATGTCATATAACAGAGATCTCGAGTTTAATTTATCTTATCCCTTAACAAACGTTTAAGGAAACAAAAGCAAACAAAATCCATACGTTCAACGAAAACAATAGCTGGAGAACGACACATGGAACAACGGTGTCAAGTGTGATCCGGAAAAGGTTTGTGTCACATTGTGTAAGCGAAAAGAGGAGAGGGTATAGCTTTCAATAACTTTCTTTTTTTTGTTCTTAATATGATATTAAGTGGAATGAGCATTTTGTGTAATAATTCACAGGTGGTCGACTCCGGCACTACCACCACCACACCTATTTCTGCCTAATAACAGCAGTTATAAGCGCTGTTACTAATCCCGAATATAATTTAAAACGCTTAGGTACGCGAGGTCTAAGTTCGAAGGTCTCAAATAAGTATTTGTTTAACGGAATTCTTCAAATCAAAACCTGTTGTTATACGTCAGAAATAGCCAAGATAATTCAAGATAATTCATAAAATCAATAAGATTATGTATGAACACTAAGTCCAACTAATAAGGGACGGTGTTAGAAAGTGGCTGAAGGTAAATAAATGTAACAAATTTCTGCGGAACCCGCAGCACAAGATCGTTTCACCTTAAACTTTATTTACCATCACATCTCAAATCTTCGCTTCAGTACTCGCGCAGTGGACCATTAACCGAATCCCTAAGGAGATTAGTGATCGGGGGTTACGCAACACTGTGTGGGAACTCAGTTACTGGTACTCGTTTCTAATGGGACTTGAGCTCGTTATGAAGAATAATGATATGTGAAAGTGGTACATTTGTTGGATCAATAAGTCTCTTTGTTTGGTTAGAAAGCGTTTGGATTCGCACGCCGAGGATCCGAGGGCACAATGGTTCGGGCAATCGTATCTAGGTTGATGGGGTTGTCAAATGTCGCTTTAAATGTCTCGGAATGATATATGCTGATTCATTCGTAATCTTTGACAAAATGAGAGTGGAATTAACGTTTCACATATTTAAAACTTAATTGAGATGCTAGAAGAATTCCATTGGTGAAATTTATTTTCGTATGCGTGTTAGATTATGATTTTAGATTTTATTTGAAATGCATTTCTTTTGGGGCAACCTTAAGAATATTTAACAAAGATACCGTGTACTTTGTACTTTGACTCATCTTTCTACAATTACCAATTTGACCAATGATTTATAACCATTAATTGAAAATGCACTGCTCTTGAAGTATCCTGAATCCTCGTTCTCCTAAAGTTTCTCTGTGAGTTTCTTTACTACTTTGTTTTTTGAACTTAGTTTGTTGATATCCAAAACCCGGACACTCATCCACCACAATCCTTCCACGTAACACACCTTGGCAAAACCTAACCAATTCTCAGAAATTCAGAATCCGGTAACCAAAGTTCGTGTATTGATTTCGTTACGCATTCTGTCCATCTTGGTAACATGAATAGAGGGCATCAGGTGGTCCCGAGTTGGCAACGTACCGGATAACCCGTGACGGGCAACACACGCATAATTACCCGACAAACTTGGAACAGAATAGACTCATTAGCATTTACAGCCTTCTTGGGTGGAAGGCTCAATATCACGGGTTATGGTGTGCTCTATCTGTGTGTCTATCTGCCTGTCCATAATTTATAATTTTATTAGATTGAGATGTAGATACGAGAATAATATTGTTTTATCATAGAAAAATGAAACATCATCTTTAAAGCTTCTTCGACCGAAAAATAACGTTTTTGATTCCAGTCATCCAAGAAATTATGCCAGAGGACTGCACCCTGCATTATGATTAATCTGGGGATACCATGAAATTTTGAGGTTTTAATTTGATCGATATTTACATTCTACTAAGAATTATGGAAAGAAACAGTCAAATCCCAAAACCTTACAATAAGTTCGCCGCGATTAATGGTATCCTCAAAACCGTTCAAGTAACCACAAAATCACCAGATCTCGTTGATCGACATTCAGCTCCTAATTGCAATACGCCGTCGAATTATTATATAATCGGGCAGTCTCAATGGTGCATACACACGATCGGATTATGCAAATGGGCACCCGGGACCAGCCACCACGCTGTCGCCACTCTCGATCAAAACTAACATAATCCTTGTGGAGTCATTGTTATTCTATTTCGTCACGTGCCTAAAATCGTTTACTGCTCGAAAGTCACTTTTTGTCTCATACATAAAATTCTAAATCTGATCGAAATTCAGATTCTTAAATTCATAATTATCAAAGGAAACCCTCAAACTCAAAACCTTGCTAAAACTTGCCACGAATTTTTGCACAATCGTCAAAATAGTTCGCAGAAAGCTATCAAATTTCAAGATTCTGCTGGTCGATATTGAGCTCCTAAGTGTAATACGTCGTCGAATTATTATATAATCGGGCAGTCTCAATGGTGCATACACACGATCGTATTATGCAAATGAGCACCCGGGAACAGCCACCACGCTGTCGCCATTCGCGACCAAAACGGAATTATTCCTGGTGGAATCATTTTTATTATTTTCGTCATAATATGTGCTGAGCGCGATGTGCCCGAAATCGTCCATTGTCCGAACCCCGTTTTTTATTTTGAAATATAATTCTATGTGTGTAGACCGCTGTTTATATAACATGGCCACGGATCTCCGTAAAATGAAACGACGTAAGGTCATAGTTAGCGCATCCCAAGTACGAATTGGTAGACTTAATACACCTTTAAAAACTTTTTTAAGGAACTCTTGGCGTGCAGGTTTTCGATCATTAATTTCTAATACGCGCATTACTTTCAAATTATAGAGGTGCGTGCAAAATTCAGGATTCGAACCTCTGACGCCCCGACTGAGAGGCTGAGATTGAACCACTAAGTTATTACTACTTTATATCAGACATATAAGACGCTTAAAATTCAAGTTCATCCGAAAAGTCACTTAATCTTGAACGGCTCAGAAGTGTTTCTGTATTGGAGAGCTCATAGAATTCGCACTTTGCATTGAAAGCGCAAGGAATGGCAATGGATGTTGGCGCAATTTTACAGGATTAGCGCTTATAAATAGCTTAGTCTGAACACTAACAATAGCATTAGGCTCGCCTCAGCCCCTATTATGCTACTGCGCTTATGGCGAGCCTTTAATGTTAACGACCACGACATATCACGACCGGCGACCAGACGACCACGTACAGGACATAACTCCTCTTTTATTTCACGGTTGTAGATGGCCTGCTATAAGTAAACGTTTAATTTTATCTTCGCTGTTTATGCAGTCTGGTTTGCATAGACGTTGCGTAATTTGTTGGATAAAGCGTAGTCAACATCACAGTGAAGGATAACTTAAAAGAAATTCAGTAAGAAGGGAAGTTACCTTAAAAATATTTCCATTCGTCGCGGATATTAAGTACTTTCTTCGCCTTTAAAAAAATAGTTGTTTGAAGTCCGTTAAAAAGAACGCGAATCTGATATCTGTGATAGATAAATACGACAAAATTGTTGTAACCGACCATTTTTGTGCACACACAAGTTTTAAATATATTCTGCTGCTGTCAGATTTCAATGATCCATTTATTCATTTGTATTTATCCCTTAATTTGAAATGTTTAGTGCAAATGTTATTTAAGTTTGATCGGTTATTTAGCTGTCTAAAAATCATCCTAACTGGAAATGGTAGATCCTTTAAGCCTACACATAGCAGTTAAAAAAATCTTCTATAGGAATACGTGGTTGTTATTTAATACCATTTATTATCTACATAAAGACAAACACAAGTAAAATTCCTAACGTAGTTTTGAAATGCCCTAGAAAGTATAAAATTTAATCGGGTTGACGACTTGTCGTAAACAATGAATGTTGACGTTCAACATAATATCCTACTTAGTTCTTCCATTTACTTCGAAAAGTTGGGTTATGTTCTTAGTATTTCTCATAGGTATTTAAATTGGACCGGTTTCTCTCGTGTGGGTGGTCGTATAGACGTAGTAATGAAAAAGACTCCTAAAAGTAACCATTTTTCACACGGATAGCTTGTCACGACAGGCGACAGGAGCGCGTTGATTAGCAAAACCTGCTCACTGAGTAGCTAGTACAAACACCATATTATTATATAGAACTAGCTGACGCAAACGTTATTTTGCCATATATGAATAATATGTAGATGTTGACCGATTCTTAGACCTACTCAATATGCTCACAAAATTTCATGAGAATCCATCAAGCCGTTTCGGAAGAGTACGGGAACGAACATTGTGACGAACGATTTTATTTTTATAAGAGATTAACACCATAATACATACTGCAACTACATTTACTACAACAACTTATTATTGTACCACTGCCGGGCACGGGTCTCCTCTTAGAATGAGAAGGATTAGGCCATAGTCCACCGCGCTGGCCAAGTGCGTATTGACAGACTTCACACACCTTCGAGATTTTTTTAGAAATCTCTCAGGTATGTAGGTTTCCTCAAGATGTTTTCCTTCACTGTTAAAGCAAGTTAATAATTTATAATACGCACATAACTTAGACAAGTCAAAAGTGCGTGCCTGGGATTTGAACCTCGGACCCCTATATGCTACCACTGCTTGTATACATAATGAAGGCAATATTATTTTCAATGGAGTTATAAAACATGTATTAGGTGAAAGTCATACCATATCATGACTTGCTATATCAGTATCATGTATTAAAATGATTGATTGCATAGATATTTCAATTATAAGTACAATAAAATTTTCGATATAGAAATATTTACGATAAGTACATAATATTTTATCGATGTGCAAAGCAGTTATTCAAGAAAGTGATCTACTTAACACTGCTATTACAAAACACTAGTACACGGAACAATTTATAGAAAAAGAATTTGTCAATTAATGTTGATCTTTTGTAGGAAAAAATAGGACGGTTTTTTATATAATAAGGAAGTAGCATGCGAGCATGCTGTCCACCTGATGCACTCAATCTGTAATCAATCCTGGATAAGATTAGATTCCTACCTGAGGTCGGTAACAGATGCGCCGCTATTTCTTAGGACTAAGCTGGAATGCCTCGGAAACGTATGTCTCCTTTACCACACCCTTCAGACCAGAACACAGCTGCACTTAACACTACTGTTATTAGGTAGAAATATTAAGTTTTAATAAGGGTCACTAATATTACTTGCGAAAATAATTTTATTACTACTTATGATCTGTGACGGATCACTAAGGTTAGTCCCGTTTTTAAACGATATTTGGGAACGCCATGTTTTTTGCACTGAATAAAGTTTTTTGCAGAGAAGTATTCAAAAGGTGTTCAAAGTCTACGACCCTGCATTTGATTAGCGTGATGAACTAAGACCTAAATTCATTTTAGTCTGAATCGACATTTATGCCTAGCAATCGGACAAAAACAAAATCATAACAATGCTGGTGAAATAAATGTTCGTAAGAAAATTTAACACCGATTTGAGGATATTTAAACTTATTTTAGTTTCTTTAGGAAAAATTATGAAAGTGAATTTTCTCCATGCACGCACATCGACACCTATGACCAACACTATTAACCTGTATGTAACGCGATCTATTACACTTTAAGCGCTATCATACTTTCGTCTGTCCCGCAGTGCACGATATTGCACCCCATCCCCATTTCATCCGCTCCATTGTAATAAACTTACACGGTTTTTAACTCGAGCCCGCTCTGACTTGATTGTTTGCACGTTGCACGCACGCTGCCTGACCCTTCCATACTGCTCTATCATTGTAACTTTTATAGAAAAAAGGAACTACTGACCTGGTATGTACCTACGTCATCATTTTTCCATGAAATGGAATTAAATTTATTTTATTGCAAGAATGTAGTATACGAAGATACAAAGAAGGTTGTCGGGAAGAAATCGCTGTTTAGCGATAAGACCACCTTTTGTATTTTAAATAATGT
>DWIJ01000453.1:0-11393 GCA_018248315.1 Chioides albofasciatus
AGGGTGAAACAGGGGTTGAAAGTTTGTTTGGTGCAATAAAAGCGTGTTTTTTTTAGTTTTTTAAAATATAATTATTTATAAGATACGAGCAGAACCCGTTGGGTTACATTATCGAAGTTTTCACGCGGATCCCTATTTTTCTTGTAATAAATATAGCTTATGTTCATAAGGAATATTGTAGGATTCCAATGGAAAAGGAATTTTTCAAATCCATCCAGTAGTTTCGGAGTCTATACAATTTAAACAAAGAAACAAAAAAATCAAATCTTTCCTCTTTATAATATTAGTATATGGTAGATATATTACAGAAATTTTGTTACATTTTTACCAAGTGAGGTATAACTTTTGTTACTGAAAATAAGAACACAAAAATTAAAGGAGACTCAAACCGCTCGGTCGTGTTGGTAAACCACAGAATGGTCTACATATTACGTTATATTGTGAACAACGTTGTTATTGTTGAAAGTGATATACTTTGATCCAATGTAATAATTTCCTTGTTGTTGAAGTACTATTCTATCATGGCTGCGTGGTCTTCTTGCGACCGAAATCAAATTTCGGTGTGTATTTAGCGTATTGTTGTAACACACATTTCACATTTTTTATAAAAAGGGTAACACGGAACTTTTTATTTTTTATTTAACACGAATCACCAGCATTCATGGTTATACTTTTTAAATATTTTTAACCTTATCACGTAACATCATATCATAAGTACATAGTAATTATCATAAGTACATTTCGTTCTGACTGTATATGTATCATCTTTTATGCTTACCCAGCAATCTTATCGTTCATGCGTTCCTCTATAATTTTTCTTATTTTATCCTCTCTCTTAAAAGATCTCAAAAGAAATCCATTGATCAAGTGGGAAAATTGAAAAAACCTTCGCCAATCGTTGGCAATTTCCATATACATATGTGAGTGTTGAAGGATTTGACTTAGAACTTTTAGGTATTATTTGACAAATTACGCAAGAAGTGTTACATATCCACTATATATACTAAAAAGATTAAATCAATCCACGAATTTAACTAACATTATTATCAACATTTAATAACTCTTAACAAGTCAATACATATATTTAACCGCATTTCTTAAATACAAACAAGTTAAGGTTTGTTAACGAAGACTTACATTGCTTGCAATCTTGACCCATAAAGTCAACCTAAGTGTGATTAAAATCTAAGTTACTCGAGTTAATTTTACAACTACATTTTAAAGTCTTGTTGACTGCTACATCCTACTTGTTCTAGGTTTTTCACCGTACTGTCTTTAAATGTATTTGTACCTTTTATTTTTTATATTATTGGTAAAAAGAAAGAAAAATAAAGGACTTGCAATGGTCGGTGTATGTCCCTCAGGACAGGGTATAGATTTCTTAATTCTTTGCTCACAAAAGTTGCACTTCTTTCTGTTACTCTAACTTACAGCATGCCACGTTGGTAATGGTAAATGAAAGGGAGTTTATGATTTTTTGTACTTTATTGCACTTTTACTCTTCACTCTACGACTTCACTTCACTTCACTGATGACTTTATGCTTCAACATGGTAAAAGTCTAGACCAATGTTGCTCCGATTTTGGCGTAGTGCTACTAAAATTAGGCAATAGTAAAAGTACCAACGAGCACCAGTTGAAACCCGTAGTCACTTCTTCAAACTTCCTTGGGTAGGAAGGAGATGCTACAAAATGTTATAAGTAGACCATTAGTTTATTTTCAGCGATCTTCCTCATACCGTTGTAAATTTTAAAATTCTTGAGATAAAATTTAGCGTAGGTCACTCTCTTTTACTTTCAAATAAGCCATGATAAAGACTATACCTGTATAGATGGAAACACAGGAAGACGAACACAACGTACACTCTTTCCTTAAAAACAAATCTCAAATTCAAACGATTTTTAAGTGCATGTATATCAAACTAAAAAGCTATAATGATTAAAACTATGGCAATTGCATGACACAGTTCCCGGATATCGCCAGCAGATAATGAGTCGCGCGTAACGGCGACACCGCGTATTGTCCCTTTTATTATCGCCGCCTGATTGCTTGTTCTAAAATGACTAGTGTTGTTTTCTGCCCTGTGCTTAATGAAAATATTTTTATGAGTAATGAAACCTCGATTGTGCTACTTTTTATTCTTCTATTATTAGCCTAGTCAATTGTAGTACTAGATATAAATTATTACAAAGTAATAACGTTTTTTAAATGCATTTATTAATTTGTTATTTAAGGCAAGAATGGCAGTCTCTCTTGAGGACTTGATGAGGTAGTAGCTTAAACGATATGACTGTCATTACTCAGGCTGTCATGAGCTTTATACTAGAACATACAGATGCAAATGTAACTTCTACGTACTAACCGCTGTGCTCTACAGAGAGTAACATCATGTTTGGAATAATAACACGATAACTGAGAGACTTCTTCGCAGTATCATTTAAAAGACTTTATTTTATGACTTCATTTACAATTGACTCTTATTTATTTCTTATTCGATTATGAATCAGACCGGAGTATTTTGAGCACTTAGACGAAATCTCCGATAGTGATGTCGAATGTTAAATATATCTCTGATAAACGCATACATACATATTTAAAACAAAGAGTCAATACGCTAATGATAACAATAACCGAACGGTAATTTGCTGTCTCTTGTCGAGTTTCCCCGAGTAATCAAATTAACCGCTACTGAAATGATTTCAGTGTTTCAAATATTTTAATTGACAAACAGAAATTTTGCCCGGAAAATAGCGTTTAAATTGTGCTTGCATTTGCTGGATGTTAATTCGATGAATAAATATCACATCTGAACAGCGTCAAAAACCATTTTCTACTTATAGCTGCACGTCAGTTGGCAATCATATACTGTGGAGTAGTGATGTGCCGATCCGAATTGGTTTTTAGAAAATTATCTCATGAAGAAGCGATCAAGCGATCTTAGGATCGATTGAAAGCTATTCGATTTTTTAGCGAATCAATTCAAAAATGACAGAACTGCCCGGATCGAATTAAACTTAACACATGATATAATGTTTACGTAATAATACGTACATTATTACGTAAACATGATATAACTTAAACTTTGTGTACATTACTTGCATTATTCAAACAAAGTTTTTTTTCACTACATTTATTTGAACGAGCTTTTGAATATCGCATCAACCTCATTCGCGATATTACGATTACGATCGTAGAAATCGGATCAAGTCCAAATATTGCACATCCTTACTATAGACCGATGCAGCCTAATGAAGGAAAACTTTACTGTAATCAAATGTATTCATTTATCATTTTGTACTTCAAACTATTTTAAAGTGGGAGTTAAGTAACTCTTCTCATTTAATATAAAAGGCCTTTAATAGAAATATGATAATTGAATAAGTCGGAACTGATACGACTCTAGGCACATTTTAGTTTAAAATAAAACCTACGTCATTCACAGAATAGGATTAGAAAAATGGTTTATCGTTAGTGATAGTATTGTACCTTGTAGTAAAGTGATGAGAGGTGTTTTGATTTTAACAATATGACACAAGCAATTTTCTTTTACGACATAAGAAACAAAAACTCTTAGAAATAATAATTCAAAGTAACAATGAAAATAGTGTTAAAATAATACTATACTTAAAATTATATTGATTCAAAAGATACATGTAAAGGAAGAGAAAGAAATCTTCATTAATACAATTACGATTGAATGCATGAAATCATAAGTATTATTAGAATCCTCCGCCGATTTGTATGAAAAATGACTGCATACTAATAACGTAATTCGAGGCTCCGACTCCGCGAATCGAGGCGATACATTTCGTATTCATTCATGACATAACCATAATTTTATGGCTTAAATTTCACGTAAATTATCAACTTCCACACTTTTGTGAAAAATGTAAATCATTGGTTATGAAACGAGCATTGTCTTGCCTTGAGCTATCCACATACTTCATATTTATGTTTGAATTAGCTATTAATCTGAATGTTGTTTAATATTGCAATATCAACCATATTGAATTCTTGAATGGGTTGTTACTACACACTGTTTCTATAGAGAACTATAGATTTCCATGGATGGGAATAGATACCGACTGACTTATATATAAGGCAACTCAATCACACTTATTTCCGCATTTCAACAGTCTTGCTCGAGCTTCTGTGTTCTAATTTAACAGTGTGGGAAGACAGATTTAGTAACGACAGAAATTCCAACTTACCAATCAGGTATACGGATCTATCGGATATATCTTTGATATACCTCACACAGCCGCTGTTCTATTTGTAGCTAATCTAGCCTCTAACTGCAATGTCTACTAATTGTCAGGTAGACTACTTGCATTATCCTTATATAGTAAAAGGTATATGATTATTTGTGATACGACTCCAAAAGCCACATCTATTTCTGTGATATAACAACAGTGCTACACGATGCTGTTTTGGTTTGAAGGGTATAGAGAGATAAGGAAGAGATAATACCATTCCAACTTAATCCTTAAGTGTAGCAACGCACGTTCATCTCATCCTAAGTAGTACTTTAAGGCTCATCTATGGTTCATCTATGGTTCATCTGTGGCTCATCTATGGCTCATCTATGGTACTCATCTATGGTTGACTAGTCCATGAGCGGCACTTGCATCGTTATGGGTAGTTTGCGTTTACCCGGTGAATGCTCCCCGTTTACTATTTTTACAACGTATAAAAAAGTTACGTATAGAAGCATTTTTTTAAAACACAATTAGCCACATTTATCTACGTCTAACTATTATTATAAGTAAAAATAGTACGGCGTACGCCGCGTTGGCTTAAAACTTGGAGTGAAATCTTAATCACTAACTTTCTTTCAAAGGAACAATTAAATTTATTGAAATGAACGAATTTTATTTTATTTCTCCGTCGCTTTGACAGTCTTATTATGGTCATAAAATGGTATTATTTTATGAAAACACGGTGGTAAAAAAAATATAGATATAAACATACACTCTCCATAAACATTACCATTCTTATAAGACAATCTATTGAAATATATTGTTTAAGAAAGAAACAAAATAATAAAAGAGACACTAAACTCAATATTGCTATTAAGTATATTAAAAATGTGACATAGTAGTTCCAATAAATAAAATTAAAAATTCAATTTATTTCTTGTTTTTTATCTTTTAATTCAATTAAACTTTTTGTCAAACATTAATGTTCCGTATAACATTTTAAATAATACTGGTGCATATTCAGAGTAAGTACATTTATAAAATATCAAATGCCTTTCTGGGATAAGAAGGTTAAAGAAATAGCTTTCCTGGCTGGGGCAAAGTTATTTAACTCGTTAAAGACTACGCCGACGGGGTTAACAACTAACTAATTAAACCGATGAGTTAGTCTGTAGGAGTCCGAATGTGACCTTTCTGAAACAATACTAAAAAGATCAATGAAGGGGCTTTGTTTTAATTATATTTTTCTTTTCGCTCTTCTTTCATTACTCCTTCTTTATTTTTATGTTTGTTAGAATAAAACTTAGAGAGAGTGAAAAAGAAATAATTTCATTTCCATTATTCTTTTTAGATTCACTAATATTATACAAGTAACTTGACAGTTACAGCCATTTTGTTAACTGTAAAATTACATTGCGAATGCGCAATATTATATTTATTATTAGTAAACATTGGTATCTCAGCACTATGATTTACGTTCAAAACAATACCTAATACTTTTATCATAAACGCCTCTAAGAACTTCCATCTGAACAATAATTCTAGTTCACTTAAAATGTTAGCATGAGCCAACAGAAAAAGCACATTACTACCATTTTTCAAATCATAGAACTTAATGCATGAACTTTCAAATTTAAATTCAATGATATGCAGCAACGCTCCGCTTTAAAAGGCGTAGGTATATCATAAGTTTTCTAACTAAGAATTGTTAAGGCCCGAACTGTTCCGTTGAACAAGTACAGGAGAATAAGTAGGTAGTTACAATAAGGAAATTTGAATAGAAATAGTCCCGCGGTCCACCTTGTAGGGGAGAAAGGGGGAACCGAAGAGCTAGTGAATGTGTGTCGCGGAAGGACAGCCGAGTTACTTGTACAGTTTCCGTTAGTCACATTTTCGCAACAAGGTATTCACATTTCGAGGACTGGAAAGTTGGCGTTATCGTGTTTAAAATAGAACGTCAGGCACATCTAACTTTGTGATGCAAAGTGGACGCGTCAAGACTAACGTAGAAAGTAGGGTTATTGCGATTTGGTAACGCGATTTGTAACGTAAGTTAATACAATACGTCCACTTTAGTTCTAAGTTTTACTTACATTAAGACTAGTTAAACGATATAAAAATGTGTATTATATTATGTTTAATGAACTGCAGATTGAATGAATTGAATGAATGAACAAGCAGATTTTTTTCTTAACTCTTCTGCTTTAACCCTTTCTTCCCACTAGTGGGCACAATTCTTCCCACAATTACGGAGGCTTGAAGCACATTCCTCAGTACTGTTTTAATCTGTATTCGTGGCGCTATTAGTTATATTTAAAAATACATTGCCATTATACTTTTAAAGAAGATATAGAAATTATTTCATGAATACGCTTTTTATTAACATTCAAAGGAGAAAAACTTAACTGCAAATGGAACTTAAATCTAGTAGGTACCCGTTACATAACTATCCTGTCACGAAGTAAAAATTTTTCATTCAGTCTGTCTCCACACTTCCCGAACTCGCTCGGCGCGAGTGTATAAGTAAGGGTAAGTGTACAAATTGATTTATTGAAGTTAAGCGGGTTTCCGAGTTGCGCCTGAGTATTCAGGCCTTTGCGTTACACAGATAAAGTGGAAATAAAAAAGAAACTTCACAAACAGAAATCCCCTTGTCGCGAGATTTACGAGCCGACGCACCTCCGGCGCAAATAAGTTATATGTAAATTTTACGTTCCGTTGACACGTACTGCTTAAATATATTTACTTCGTTTACAATAAACAAAATAAATAATATTGCCTGTACGATAAGGCGGTAGAACCATTCGCGGATCGACTCTAATGGCACCATCGTTACACCTACGTTTGCATTATAACAACAGTGTAGAGTCATTTACACGGAGCAGTCCAACGTGTTCCGCAGGAGTTGCAACGTATCTATGACCAACCTCAGTTAAGAGTATCCCTATGTGAACTTGAATATACACCTCAATTAAGAGCACAAGCATTGAGTATACATATCCGTGAGCGACAGCAGACACATACAATGAGTAGAGTAGTATTGTGCCTATTAACATCAGTATTACGCACTCCTACTTTGATTGTAAGGGTATAGCAGCACATCTCTGGCCGACATGAGATAGAACCCTAAGTCTATCAGACGTTAATTACAGATGTTATGAACAGCAGTGACCATTTACCAGGTGCTGTCCTAAGTTCACAAGTTTCTTTCCTACTTCTATGTTAAAAAATCAATTATTTACTTCATACACAAAACTCGTCAATAGCTTCACAAAGAATTAGGTTAATGACCACAAAGTTAAAACGAACTACATTAGCGATCAATTTTCCTCTAATGCAATTGTAGGAAAGTTTTAGTAAACTAACAATTTAGTTTATGAAACCTGGCTGAATAGAACCGACTGAAGGTGAGCCACCTGTAGTAATTATGAAAAGTCACGCAAACAGTGTTTCAGATACCAGATTTATAGACAAAACTGCTGTTTAACACTTTTATCTAGAGTTGATTTATAGTGCATAATCTTATCTGAATGTTTTCTGTTGTTCTTTTTACTACTAATTCCTCTTTGTATTCTCTTAATAACTATCATTTTATACAAGAGACAAAACTACGGATATAGTGGATTAGCATTATAAAACATGACACACTACAATGACTATATAAGCCATATTTATATCTTTTAATAAACCTTTCTTGAATATTTTCTGTATGTTACAGATAGTCACATTTGCCAGGCGTCCTAACACGGGTCAGTTTTTTTTTACATTATTACAATGAATTAGAGTGACTTGTTTAAGTTTTTTCAAAATTTTTAAAGGTAGTAGAGCTCTTCGTGATAAGACTTATGTGCATCGCTGCCGCTTTTCTAGCCTCACTAGTTTTCTTTGCGTTGCTGGGTTCTAGTCACGCTTGTCCACGCTGGTCCACGCTGACCAAGTGTGCATTGGTAAACTCGACACACCTTTGAGAACTTTTCGTTTATTAATCAGATGTTTCCTTGCAATATTTTCCTTTGCCGTTAAATCACTTGACATTAATTAAGAGACCTACAATTTTAAAATTTCAGACACGCACGACAATTCTCAAAATTGGCGCTAAATATTTTACTTATAACGGAGAATAGTGGCCTCCCCCAACTTTGGGGGAGGCCTATGTCCAGCAGTGGAACTATAGAGGCTGACGTGATGGCGAATAGTAGTGTACTATGATCTTAATCTTATTCATTCTAAAACAAAATCTGTGCCCAGCAGTGCGATAAGAATGGAGCTCTTATAAATCAGATGCAGATATAAGACATACTTTTTAGTATTTTAAACTAAAAAATAAGTTTCCAAACATAAACTAAAGCCATCCAAAAACCATATTCGTCTGAATAACTAATGGATTGTTTGCAATGGTTTTATGTAAACTGCAACAAACTATAAATTTTGAATTTGCATTTCCATTTATGATGCAGCCTTGTTTGGATGCTTATTTTATGTTTAGTCACAGCCACACAACTGGTTTAATTTTATTTTAAATGTTACTCTTCATTACGTTTTTAAGTTTTTATTAGTTTTTATCTCGTGCCCACGCTTTTAGCGCACTTCGTAAAATATAATACTGATGTATTATTACAACCTAGCCTTAATTAGTATACAACTTAGTAATGTGTTAGTTCTCCAGTAATCTCTATTTTTAGTATAAAAAGGTGTTGTTACAAATCATTGAATATTTTATAACCGAATTCTAAACTCAGTCATGGTAATTTCTAATTTTTATCTAATTAGTTAAGGTTTGGTTAGATTAGGTTACGTCACACTGTCTTCGTTACAAAAATCCTCCAAATCTTAAATTATATTCAGTTCATAAGTTTTTTGCTATCAAATTATTTCAAAGACAACCTTCAGCTTTGGCAAAAGCCTCATCGCCTATCATCTTCAAGTTGGTCACATCTCTGGCACGACTATTGACACTCGAGGAATAAATGTTGTTGAGAGGCGACTGCAGTAAGCAATAAGACTAAAACCACCATTCGAGATAGAGTAGTAACCTAATGAAAATGAAAACAGAAAGGGCAGAATATGTATGGCTGGACTTACAGGAATAATGCCAATTAAATTAATTCTAAGTTATTACCCGCCTGCTGATGGTAATTTTTTTCGAACGTTTTATTCTTATTCTCTAGAACGCCCTGTAGCCCAAACATTTTGAGGGATTTTAACATTAAAGGTATGCTAAGTGGTTTTATATAAATTGTATTGTATATTTTACATATTTTTAAATAAGAAGTCGGGATTTTTGTTTTTATAATTACAAATATACATTCAAATATTTATGGATGAACAGATTTCTTTTAGTTAAATTTTGATTACATTAGAATGTGTTTAAAATGTGTTAATTATTATCATGATTGGACTCAGGACATAAAAACGTCGTGTAAAAAAGGTAACTTATTTTGTAAGAAATATTACAGTTGAAGGAAAAATTGAGTGAAGTTAAGTTAAGCTCCGTAAGAAAGAAATCAGTCGATGATTCTTTTTAACGTTTTTTTACATCTACAAAATGGAAATGTTATTATTATTCGTCATGTTTGGGATTTAAAAATTAAACTATTTTTTAGGACAGCACTCATGAAACTCATATAACAACTGTTTCATACCTGTATGAAATATTAGTTTTAGGTGTCGGTAAAATTAAAAATGTAATATTTTTAGATAGATCGTAGGGTAGATCAAAGTTAACTCGACAATACTAAATTTTTCCTTTTTTATACGTATTAAATGTACGTTAAACGTATAAATGTTATGTTTATTACTATTAAGTACGAAAATATCATTTTCAATGTCACAAGACACAAAACGCAATGGATAATTTATGCAATGTCCCTGAAATATAGTTTCCTGAAGTTAAACGCAGTTGGGAAAACAACATTAATTTAGAATATGCAAATAGAAGTTTACATCTAGATTTCCTTTATGCAAATGGTTTTTAAAATGACAAAAATACAAATATGATGTTGAAAATGACATTAATACAAATATGAAGTGTAAAATGACAAGAATACAATTTCAAGTATTTATTGATGAAATTGAAAAGTTTCGTTGAAATTTTAACGGAAACAAAAGTGAAAGGGCTCGAACGAAGTTTAACTGGAAAATAATGAAGATTACAAATTCACGGTCATTGAGTTCCGCACTCGGTGAACCTTCGGCTCTAACTTGCTTGTAAGGCTAAATTGAGAGAAATAATAGCACTCATTTGTTTGGTTTAAGTGTTTAAATTTCTCCCTTTGTACCTAATTGCCTCTTGACAATAAAGACATTTAAGAAATTAATTGATGTACTTTATTATGATTTGTAATTCTAATTGCAGGGTACTCACTTGCGGCCTTTGTGGTCCGTGTATACGATGTGGTTTCTTGCGGCGGGTGTTTGTCGGGTTCGGCCGAGGGAGTGCGAGTCCATTTCTTTCTGGGTTTGTCTGGTGATTCTAGAGTTACGGGTCCATGAAGGAACGCGGCCGCAGTGCAGCCGAAGTCGCTTTCTAGCAACGAACACTTGTAAACTGTCTGTTCAGTTAGCCGCCGTAGAATTATGCAGCCGCTCGCCTGCCCACGTTTAACAACTTCGGATGGCCGGCTTGTTAAAGCTCACTGTTCCCCCGACATTGTGTACACAGTTTCGACTTCTTAGCTGTAAAAGTTTAACCCTCTGTTGATTTTGTTCATCGTCGTTATATTCGTTAGTGTCAGTACGTTTAAGCTGTTTCTTTGTGTTTCAATTTTTTTTATTTATTCCGACTCCTTTTACAGATTGTAATAAACTGCGATTGATTCTCATGTGTATGTATCACTAGCAAACACTAAAATAACTTTATTATACAAAGGAAACCCGAAAGAATATTGAATTTTAATAAAATATTACTACTTAGGATAGAGTCGCGACGCCCCAAATATTTGGACGCGAAACCAATACTCAGGAAGATAAAAAGTGTATCGTCACGTTACATTAGCAGTAATCTCTTTTAATAGAAGTGTTTTGTGGCAGATCAATGGGACACCGACGGTTATAGCTTACAACAGATTGCGTAACTGCCTTAATGAGTGCAGTCACGCAATTTTATGGTAGTTAGATACCTATGTACTATTTAGGTACGGGAGTATTCAAAAAAATACTGCCCTTTGGACATACAAGTATCGATCCTTTTATAAA
>DWIJ01000454.1:0-11392 GCA_018248315.1 Chioides albofasciatus
TTGCGGGACTCTCTGCCAGGCGCGATTCCAATCGTAGGTGGTGCGAAATGTGAGGGCGGAGCGAAATAAAAAAAAGGCCATGCAGCCTCAGCAGTACGCGCCTGTCGCCTGTCGCGCTCGCGTTCGTTCGAAGAAGCGACCCTTTTATGAATACGTTGTTAAAGTTCGTGAACCCGTGAATCAATTTATGTTTGCTTATGACCGATTATTATCCATCAAGCAATAAAACAGGTGTTTCATTAAGTGTTTACGATTTAATATACTTCGCAAAAACAACTGTTCGTAACCATAAAAACGTCTTTCCAATCAGTGATACTAAGAACTTTTTCATCAGGAAGAAAAGCAAAAGTTTTTTTCGATTCTTTGAGACTGTCGTTAACGGCCTTAGCATTATCACAACAATAGACAATGGCGCTAAGTTCCCGCGTCTCTTACACGTTATTATACAATATTCGTTGATCCATTAAATTACAGCATATAAACAAGATAAAATGATGTATGATAATAATAAAAACAAAATGTTTAACGGCAGTCACTTTCGCTTACTGTGTCACGGTTATGCGATATTATGTAACGAGTATGAAAGAATAAACACAGCGATTAACTCTGCATATGCCTTAATCGAGTGAATAACAAGGAAACACGTAATCTTTAAATTTATTACATATAGGTTTAGAGTTACTACCCTGTATACGATGCTGGAAATACTTCCAAGACAGTAATTGGCTAACTAAACTAGCTCTTTTACTTTCAAACCGGAAACAACCACACGGAGTTACTTAACAGCTAAGTAAAATAGTTAAGATCGCATCGTTGCGAGGTAAGATCCTAAAGAAGTTAAAGAACATGTACACATCATTGACAAATACGAAGAGTGTAAATTATTTTGATTTTCTGTATTTTGACGTCACGGATTAGACATAAATTAAATTTTCATCCACACATCCTACTTTTTAGTCAGTTAAACATAATTACGTTTTCGGATTAATTCTGTGAAATTCAAGATCAAAATTATGAAGTTACTAACGTAAACTTAAACTTGATACATAAACTTAATTCTAGGATTGTGTTGTGTGCGTCATTCTCCTACTGGAAACGTAGTACACATTTTATGCGTTGTACGAGTACACTCCTCATGAATCAAAACGTTTCATATTCTTATGCGTGTTACAGTCAATAACAAAACATAAATCTTTCGATCTATTCCTCGACAAATGTTATACGATCCTCTACAATACAAAATCAGCACCTCAAAAATTGAAGTTCTATCATGAACAGTTTGGGATGGGCGATGACTTATCAGTCAGTCGGGCTATTGCCTTTTATAGATATAAGTATACCTTGTAAGTTATGCATTGCATTCGCGGACAAACCAAAAAGTTTTTAAACGAAAATCTACTGAAATATTTATAAAAAACAATGTAAGATACAATTAGTAAAATAGTGAATATGCAGTAAGCAAACACTAATTGAGCATACCATTAAAACACTTGTCGGTAGAAGAGTCTCCGTTGAGCGGTCGATAGACGCCGGCACCAGGCGCAGCCGTACTTCTTGAGAAACGGCGTTGTGGAGGCTTCCTTTGTGCTTCTACCACAGAATACGAATTTTTTATCTCCTCTTTTTGTGTCGCCACCAATCGATCTCCCAGCGGAGAAATATAATGTTTCAAACTTTCATCTGTTAAATTCTGGAGACTAGATCCATTTCTTATTTTATCTTTAACCACTTTATCTCGCTTCCCTTGTTTGAATGTCAAATTATCAAAACTCTTACAAGGAGCTAGTGCGGGGAGATTGTTGTTTCGAACGTCATAAAATTTATTGGGATCGAATACGCTGATCCGTGGACAATGATCAATAACAATATCTGGAGTGTTACGAAAATTATAATAATATGAATATGGCGCCGGGGGTTTCTCTGAATATTGTTGTGGTGCCTTCTGACGGCTACCCCGATGTTTTATACCTCTTACATTCTTTTTTATCGCAGAGGTTCCTCTCTCTTCCAATACATGGATAACTTCATTCGTTTCCAGAAAACCTAAAGGTTTTAGGCCATTTTTATACACTCTGTAACTGCGCTTATTTCTTCTTTGATTTTTATTATCATCGTAAATGAAACTTTCGTCGTAATGAGGCATATTTGAATACAGCGCGTGTTTCATCATCTCAACTCATATCCAACAATTTCATTGCGTAATTTTATGTAACTGCGTTCCTAATGCACAAATTAACTTAGGAATTGAAGAACTACTACGGCGAGCGTCAGCTAGCGGCAGAGAAAGGGCTCTCTAGAAATCTTTGAAAGTAGGCACTGCACTTGCAACAAGTTTCACCACTGAATATCGAATTAAATTAAACTATTTGTAGATAAAAATCAATTCACGACACGTTTGACAGTAGAAACATTAGGTGAGCATGTCAATCGGAAACCGAAATAGCCAAGACGCAAGGTACAATTAGGTCATTATTTATTTACAGTGAACGTCGTACCGAGCGTAATGTACGCGGCGCATCACCCGACTATGTGCAGACATCTGTCCAGTCTGCTCCGGCAACCTTGACACTGTATCATTCATAGTAAGGGATCTATGAATGGCCAATTCTAAAATCTCTATCCTTCATATTAATATTTTGTTCAACAAAAAATCCAGTCTCTATTTATTAACGCGTGAACGAGTGCGAGTCTGTTATCCGCAGACAGCTCAGATTTCGACATTCAATATTCACAGTTGAATATGATATGGTTAAAACTATTCTAACGAAAGTTACGAAATCGAGTCTCGATAAATATTTGCACATGGGGGAAACTTGAACAGAACAGACAACCGAAATTACGACTTTCTCTAAGATGCAAACCAAAACAAGAAACACCACACTTGGCTTCAAAAATCATCACAGAATTTACACTGTTAGACACCACACAGCACGTTGTATCACTTAACGTCCCAGATGTACCCTAAATGCCCTTACGGGATTTTTACAAACAACACCGCAAGGACCGTCTTACGACAAGATCATTTTGTGAAACATCACCGAACTGAAGTAACACCTAATCTAAAAATAGCTGGACGTTTTTCACAACGCGATCTCGATATTCAGCAGAGCAACGAGTAGGCGAGCTCATGCGCAGCCAAGCATACGATTGACACAGGATGTCGATCGGTCGCTGCGGTTCGCGAGAGAGTAAAGCGGTGCGACCGGCGTCGACGGCGCGGCAGCACTGTGGAAGGCTGCCGCGCCCGCTGTCACACCAGCGAGAGTGAAAGTGCCGGCTCCATAGCTCCGCATCTCAGCCTGCTCCCGCGCACCATGCACACCTGTACTGCCGAACGCCGCAGCACGGTACCACGCCAATATGTCATTAATGAAATTACTTAACACATGTAACATCTCTTCCCACATACCTCGAGTCACGCGTATTTATAATACGAAATGTTACGAAACTAAATAATACATCTGCAGTTCATGTACCATGTTCTACCTACAATTACTATTGAGAAAGTATAGGTATACATTACAAGACATGTTATTACAGTGCCCTGAATAAAGAGAATTTTTTACGTTACATAATGATCGACCATAATATGACATTTTTTTAATGTTTGTTGTAGTGTCGTAACACGTTTACATGTTTTGTTATACACAAAACGTTTGCTACCGAATATTTTATTAACGCCAACAAATAAATTATTTGTCTGTTGGCGTTAGTAAAACATTCAATAGATTAATGTTAAATTACATTGTGTGTTTCTAAGTTTGGATAAGAATAAGTCTTGTTTCATATGGAAAACTGGCTGATAAACGGCAATGTATCCATGTACTCACTGTAAATAGTCAGTATTTGCAATACAAATTGCATCTGTGGTGAAGTAGAAGTGTGTTAGAGATCTGTGTCACTTGTCCATTAACAGTCCGCGTCAGGGCTACACGCCTGTGCTATGGTAAGCTGCTTTATAACCAAGTATAACTGTATTGGACACGCACTTTTTGTGTGAAGACACTTGACACATTTGAATATATTAGCCGAAATTAGCGTTTCAGCTGTCAATACGCGTTTGAAATGTTATATTAGGCATAAACATATTAGGTACTCAAAACAATGAGAGAATTTTGTAAAGATATTAAAAATCGTGCGGGTACGGTGCTATAATTTAAAGTTACACGAAATTAGAATAAACAATAGGATAAGGAATTTCATGGCACATTTTTCCTCGTTCTAGTTATTTATGTATGCACGTTTTAATCACGGGATGTAAAGCCAAATTTAAACGGGTCACCGACTACATCAATTAACTATCAAGCTATCGTGTTTCACGCTTTTGTTTTCATTGTATTCGTTGGAAACGAAGCAAATGATTTTAAACAGACATCATGATGATTTCGGTAACATTGATTTTTATACCAATATTATAAAGGGGGGAAAGATTTGATTTTTTGTTTGTTTGAATTGTATAGGCTCCGAAACTACTGGATCGATTTGAAAAATTATTTTGCCATTAGAATCCTACATCATCCCTGATGATCATAAGCTATATTTAATACGAGGAAAAATAGGAATCCGTGTGAAAATTGCCCAACGGGCAAAGCCGCAGGTTCAGCTCGTTAATAATAAAAAAGACTTTTAAGTTACTGACATTACAATTTATCAAGATGCATGACCGCAGAACACAACGTATGGCCACTGACTAAGAATATATAAAAACGGTTATTTCAGAAATATTTGCGCATTAAATATTACTACTTAGTCCATATAGTCAAGGAAATAGATATGCTAACGGCGAAAACATGCTAGTCAATTACACAGCTATTCAACTCAACATCCGATCGGGTAATTGGTAAAAAAAACAGCCTCTCACTAATGAGATGTCGGCTTGAGCATTTTCTTTGGATTACAGGAAGCAAGCAGACACGCGCCGGCCACCGGCCACGGTTCGAGCAACTCACTTTCCAATAAACTAGCTCGATCGTGATACCTGGCCTAACGGGATCGCTATACCTACTTCTAGGTACCGCGACGACCATTACACCCGACAACGGCGGAAAATCTCATACAGGCTGCTATTTATTATCATATTGTCATTAATTTATATTGAATTAAATAGAAAGTATGATCACAATTTGTTTAATTAAATAACATTAGCGAACATCGTCTGAGTCAAATAGACTGTTAAAGCCTGACAATATATTAAGCTTTGATATATGTACCACTTTAAGATATAATGATAAAGGAAATTTTGCAATTGAGGTTAACATAAAAAAACTGTTGTGAAAAAGGAACAACGTAACAATTTGCGGAAGCCACGTTTGGGCCTAATCTACGCTCAATATTGCAGCGACAAGAGTGCCATCACGACTTATAAGCAACTGTAATAACAAAACGAATTACAGTGCAGCCAGACGAACATAGCGTCGTGTCGAGCGACACAAAATAAAGGAAAAAAATACATCACGTCTACTGTCCCGTAATGTTGAGAAACCGTCGAGAGCAGTGCGATACAACGATCTCAATTTAAATGTTCTTTGCACCTCAAAAACTGTAAAATACAAAGAAAAAATATTTAATGAAGCCGAATAAAAACTACTAAACAAAGAAATAACTCTTGACAGCTAATGCAGTGTTGCAATCGGCGATTACTCCACGGTTCATCTCTCACGTTCACGGCTATAACAATGCTACCCAACAGCCGTATCAATAACAGGAAAGCGAAACACGTGTGAAGGACTTGATGCCCTCACAAAAAACTATTATAAGACTATGTTGGTAAAGGACAGACATTACGATTTCAACATCGTACTTGGCCGTAAGTCGTGAGGCGTCTACAGTAATTTGTATGAAATATCAAACCTACAATACATAATGGTATGTAGGCATGAGCAATTTGAAGAACCATTTCAAATTGCATTTTACACATGTACACAATTTAGCTGTACATGAAATAAAATGAATATAAAAAAATCAATTCTTGCAGCAACAGCACCTGTAACTATGCTAAGAACATTTCGCAAGCAGCGAGCTATGAAAACCGCAGAGGCAATCAACAACTATTTGAAGTAACGGCCAGTGTAAGACAGTAATCGATTAGTTTCTAATCTTGCTAGATTAAGTATTGTTGTACTAAAGTTTGTTATTCCAACAACAGATGAACATTTACGCAATGTTCTCAATTATTTTAGCGTACTGAACTTTGATTGCAACAGCATCACTTTGAATCACGGCAAGCTTCCATCAAATATCATTACGACCTCAGCAATTATGAGTAAGGTCATAATAATATTAAACCGTTTAGAAACCGCGACCTTCCGCTTGCGAGCCCCACTATCATATATGTATGTGAGTATGTTCGTGAAGAGTATTAGAATCACGCACATGTTGGATTAGATGCGTACAAGCTAAATTTGGAACTGGCTCCAAAGGATATCTTACCTTTCACTTTCGTTGGGAAATACGACGATCAAGTCCTAATGCTCCCACCTGACCTACTCAAGGCAATCAGCCACCTGCCGTTACGGCAAAACACATAATGCCATGAATCAAGATGCATCGAACAATGTGTTAACGCACTGGAACTGCGTTAGGAGCATTAGAATATTCGCGGAGACGTTACGCAAATAATGGTAATGTAGGGAATAACGACTTGTGTCAAGTGCAAATGGATTCCTTATAACGGATTTCTGCGTTCTGAAAACAACTTTATGACATTCAAACTGCAAGTAAATTTTAAAGTAATTAAATGTATGTACTGTTACATTTAAATGAGTTATAAAGAAGCAAATAAATGTTTTACAGTTATTTTAAAATGCAATTATTACAATAATACATTTTAAATAATCCGTTTTTGGAGGTTTCTTTAATTCTCTCCTAAAAACATTTCTAAATAAATTAATGAGAGGCCGTTATCCTAATACTCTCCTTTTCCACTTCCTTAATTAAAACTAGGTTTATAGTCCCGTAGCATACTATAGGCATTATACAATTTCAAATATATTCATCCCACTGTACTGAATACCCATCATTTAAACTTCGACAGACATAAAACATAACACACCAACAAACAAGAAATAGTAAGAAATCTATAAAGCAATTTCTAAAATACCTAACCTCAAATAGAACATTACATTTGAAACACTAAGGAAATGGGAGGTGTACGTTCAATCTCGTCGCAAATGAGATCCCGTTACATTGCCGTTGCCTTAGCTCTTTGGTAACCGCCAAACATATTGAACTTGTGTAGATATTTCGTATAAATGTTGAGTATGTATTGTATGCTTCAATACAACCGATGCATTTTACCAAGTAATTTAAAAACAGATGGAATATTAAATGTCTTGAAGTACTAAATTAGCTTCAAAATAGCCAATTATGCTTAAGACATGAGAAGTGAGGAGTTGAGGACCCGCGTAATAACTTAATGCATCTTAAACAGCGAAAAAGATTAACGCAACGTAGTTAGAAGCAATCATTATAATTGACTCAAATTGGACATAACTCGTTTCCAAGACGGCTGTATTTCGCAAACAAAAGGTAGTTTAATTTTTCAAAATAATTGAAGTTAGTTTTAGATAACAGACAATTGTGCTGTGCAATACTCGGCACGGTTAGCGGTAGTCACGTTTAGCCCGCGTCCGTGACCGACGATGTATCTATCTTGCACATCAACCACACTTATAGGATCATTCCGATAACAACCGCAAAAGGTTTTCAATTTAGAATCATGGACGTAAACTAATAAACCACGATCTCGAAGAAATTCATTTGATTGCTTGCTTCACGAGCCGTGCCCATTACTTGTAGCAGATATGTTCTAGGAAGGAAGTTAGATTACCATCGTCTACATGCTTTTCTTTTAGAAATCAATAATGTAAGTTTTACGTCCTCTCTCTCATTATGGCGTTAATTGTTTACCGGAAGACACATCTAGTTAAAACTCTTAATATTTGCAGTATAAGGCGAAAGATACAGGTCATTGCACTGTATCGTATTCGTAGGCGGGTACTGAACTTTCGAGCGCTAATAAACCCGCGAGATGAAAATTTCAAAATATTGTTAAATGAATCGAAAGTGGTTCTACATGTTTTATTAATCGTTAACAAATGAGAACATAGTAAAATTACCATACATTAGTTTCATACAGTATTTTTAATTATCTTTTTGCGGAGGGATTTCTATGAATATTTAATTGAATTTATACATATCTCTATACTTATGATCCAATAATAGTCACATTTGTTTAATAAATGTTATCGTAATTGATTCATGCTAGTTCGTCATTTCAATTTAGGACAAAACTTGCACGAAACATAATAATGAGTCAGAGTTGAGTGATTAGATAGATAGATTAGTTTCTTTTTAGTTTTTGTAAATTGATATTCTTGATGTTCTCTATACAGCACATATTTTAGTTCTACTTTAAGTAAGGTTCGATAACTGAGTTATTCACCAATATAATTAAAAGAGTAAAATTTATGATTATGGAAAATTGGACTTTGAAAATAAGTACTTGCTGCAATATAGTAAATATTGTATTTGAAATGTCTATGTTCGTTTAGGTATATCCTGTAGGTTATCATCAAAAACTGGTATCCATAAAATCACCAGTTATTGCTTATTTTTTGACCACCCTTTCTTTAGACATACATATTTAGTAGACAATCCTGTTAAGAAATAGACATGACACATTCGACTAGCCAATGTTACAAGCAATTTTAATTTACGGGCGTGACCGCGTGAATAACAATAATATATTTTATATTATATTCGCCAACACTGCATAGAATATAGTTGAAATCTAAATAATTAGCATCGGACAAATTAACCAACCGTTAAGTAACATAACCATTTAAATTGACCTTTATAGTGTGCTATGCTGCGAAATAACCAATATTGCTTTGTTGTGGAAAGATTTACTTTACGGCTTGTATAAGGAGATATTTTAAATAAACTGGTTTTAGAAATCGACTCTTACTTCTACCACAAAATAAAAAAGTAGTATATTCCACTTAAAACTTCCATGTTTTTTGTACAATGTAATAGTATAAGTTAATTATACTTGAATCCATAAAAGATGATTAAGTCGATTGTAACTGACTACAGACTATTACTCATCTTTAAATCAGTTTTCCCCTTTGAAAGTCTAATAAGCGGAAAATATGTAAGCTGAGCGTAGAAAGATAATGTTGGCTCGACTTGAGTCTTCAATTTAGAAAAAAATATTACAAAAAGATGAGTTTCCCTGACTTTGCCTTCTAATGCCATATGAGTTAGAAATTAGTGGATTGAGCTGAGCGTGAAATTAGTTTGTCGAAGAGTTGGGTTTTTAAATATAGCTGAAAAGTGGTAAATTACAAAAGCAACCAGGCAATAAATGATATTTAATTTCTCTAGTATGTAAGAGGAAAGATTTTTGTGACGATGACTACATAAAGACAATGCTTATTGTTGTACAATCGAAAGGAAAAACGTAGTAAACTTTACTGTTATAAACGTATTTACGAAAAGACACGAACAAATATCAATATGTAAAAGTGGGCAAAATACTGCCCGGTATCTGATAGACAAAGAGGCAGTAAGGCATAGGGATTTTTAAGAAATTTTCCGAAGACAACAATCCTACGTTATTAATACCTCATAGTATATTTAACCCTTTTATTTTGTGATTTAACGTCTTATGAAAAACAAGTAAGCAAAATTTATTTTAGGAATGCATAATATGGAATTATCTTGCCTATTTAATCACTTTTACGACATTGCTCGCTTAGCGTCAAGGCAATGGACTTTAATATTTTAAATTATTAGAAGACGAATTTAAAGTTTGCCGATGATACACGAAAGTAGTTGACACCATTTTCATAAAATCACGAGGACATTACAAGTACCTTAGTGCACCGGGACACAAATACACCTTACTACAAACTTAATAAAAGTTATAGGTCTAATAGTTTTTGGGGAACGAGTGTGCCGAAAGTAGCTCGAAAAACACATTAAAAACATGTCCTTATTCAGAACTATGCTGACACTTATAATCGGGATACTAGAGTTATGTATACATCTCTAAGGTATTATTAAACCGATACATTACGCTCTGGTTGTTATATAAATTTGTCTTCATTACATTTCCGTCGAGGGACACCGCTTATTAACTTTACAGTTACATACCACAAACTCCCGATTTCCAATAGATTGCAGTTTACTATCTACATATTTATACGCTTTATTACTATAATATTTTATGAATGTCATATTTTACGTTTAGTTGATTCTGTCCCGCAATTTTAACTTCACGGATAGTTCCTCGGGTAATAGAAGCTTTCACAAATGACGTGAAACTCAAATGACCTTATCAACTGTGTGCTGCGCCACAAAATAATCGTACAAATTTGTTGTACAGTTTTAAGACACAATTTAAAACACTTTATTTCTATAACGCTAATGTATATTTTTAATGAGTCTTATTATTTACCATCCATCAAATATAATTGAGATAAGATAAAAATCTAATTTCATAGAGGTCACTAAAATATTTGGCAGTCCTTTTTTGGTTTACGAGGGGATATTTTCTATAAATATCCGACGCGATTTGCGAAAAAGGTAGAGTAGGAATTATTATGCGAGATTCTTATTGAAACCGCCACAGTGGCTACAATGCGCATATAGGGAAATTCCGCGATCTCATATAGAATGCATCGATGTTTCCCGTGCGTGGCTCCCCCTCAGGCTTTTCCTAGGACGAGTAATTCCCATATACTGACTCGCCTCAACAGGCCCGACATATCGTCGTTCTCCCAAAGTCACAAATAGGGAGCCATCAGTCCCCACGCGTAACTCGAAGGTTACCTAAGGGGGTTCTATTAAATGGGCGTGTAAAGACGGAAATTTGGCGAACCTACAGATTTTTACTAAAATGTACTACCTATAGTTCCTATCCTATACCATGCGTAAAGGCGTATCGTGCCGGGAGCGGTGCGCCCCGAACGGCACTTTTTGCGTGATGGCATTTTTTTTTAATTCCGCCCCAGATGGCTTAAGCCCTTTAAACCATGTTAAAATTGTCACTTTATTATACGAAATTTTCATAAAAATACATAACACACAATATAATATTTTTTAAGACAGTCGCTGTAATATTAAATAAAATTGTATTATATCCTCTTTTTAGGTAGACTTGTATTATGTATATTACTTTACTGTAAACACTTGCATTATTCCATTTTTGAAGTCAAAGGTTTGAAGTCAAACAATACCCATAGTATTGTTAAGTGGAAATAATTTCTGAAACATTTCAGTTCATTCACCATTTAATTAAATAGTAAACTACATTTATCTTCATTCATTCGTTCGCATACCTCTCGTTGGTGCACCCCCGGTCGTTCCTTCTTATGTATGTCTGGTA
>DWIJ01000455.1:0-11391 GCA_018248315.1 Chioides albofasciatus
TCTTATTTTTATGTCTGAACATTAACGCAATAATAGGTAATAGTAATTATTATAAAAACATAAAGAACGACGACTTAACAATAATTGTGTGTTGTGGTAAGGGAGACATACTTTTGCGAGGCGTTCCACCTTAGTCCTGAGGCGTAGCGGCGAATTTGTGGCTGGTCTCACGAATCTAATCTTATCTGAGGTTAATTACAAATGTCCATGGGCGGTAATGACACTAACATCAGGAGGGCTGCTTATCTGGTACTCCCATATTATACAAAAATGGAACGGAATAAAAAGAACTAACTGAAAGAGAAGTAACGGGACTTACTGTATTTAGATGAGTCCAAGGATATTTGTATAATGACAGTATGAGACAAACAAACATACCTACGCTCGAAAAACATTACTATTCGCAGTCGGGTTAAAAGGTTTTTTATATAGCTGCAACTTCTTGTAAAGTCCTCTTTTGAAAGAATCATAAATATCGGTCCATTTCTTTCCACGATAATTGATGAAAATACGCAGACAACACAATTATTAGCTAAACTATGTTGATCAACGATGACAATGCAATTATTTAGAAAGCACATTTCATTCGTGTTTTTATTATTAGTCACATTGATATATTGCAAAATTTAAGCATCTGCAAAAGCCAGATAAACCTTCACAATTGTATAAAGGCTATCATTATTTCGTATCACGTTCGCTACCGAGGCACGCAGTCTATTGATTTAGGGGTAACCGATCAATTAGCCGCCTTTGTCTTCGTGTTAGGGGGCTCAGTTAGCAAAATAAATATCGGCAGCATAATTCTACATTTAAATTCAACCTTCAAACCCCGCTTTCGCTTCGAACCAGGGTACATTTACTGTGATAGAAGGTACAAATTGTAATGGAATTTATCTAATGACAAGTGATTATCGCGTGCGTCTATACGGATTATGTAGATTGCAAATTATTCATAAAGATGACCATGAAACCACCGTGAAACGTTTTCAGAGGATTTGTCATAGTTTGGAAATATTCAACTAGGGTAGGGCTACACAAAGACCTGCCGCCGGGGCAATGTGCAGGAGTGGACATGACCCTAAATTGCTTTCATGTGTGTAGGCAAGCAGGGGCGATTTCTGAAATCGGCCCTGCGGCAGGGTAGTAGGCGCACGAGGTCACAACTGGTTCCTAGATTGCCGCTGCCGTCATAACTTAAGCAGGTCAACATACTCTGGAATACTGCACAGAAGGCAAGTGTATAGATATACTCCCGATACCGCGACGAGCGCCATGCACCCTCGGCCCTGCGGCAGGCGTGTGAGTATTCGCTTTTACTTATAAGTTATACCTCGATCAACAAACATCGGAGCATCGGTAACGAGGGAAGACCCTCGTTATGACACCAATGTCTATTATTGGTCTATAGGAAATGTCTTAGCAGTCATAACCTCTGCCATCGGATTAGGTAGGTACATTTATTTATGTCGATTGACAAGGAACGATTGAGTTATACTCTACACATCCTTTAAACAGAACACAACAGAATACACCCACCATTAAATACAATATATCCCTTACAATATATGTCGCTACATTATAATGATTAAACTCCAGTGTTATAGGTGTTCAGTGTACTATTAATATGGATGATGTTAGTTTGTATGGTAATTCTCCTATCATTTTATGCGATCAGGAGAACAAAGGTCTGCTGTGTCTGTAATAGACGTGTAATTATTGAGCTCTACCCAGTATTCAAGATATCTATAGCGTATTAATTACATTATGCAAGAATGATTAAATATACCTACTTATTAAACAGTTTGGGTAAATTAACTTATTGTGCTATTTTTGAAACCATTGTATTAGCCTAGTGGTTATTTATGTAGAAGTCTTTGGGGCACGACTGCGGTTGCACCATTGTCATTTTCATTTTTGTCTAATAACATCATGAAGTGCCTCTGTATTCCGCTTCGAAGGGAGAAATATTTATCCGAGGCATTCTAGGCAGGTAGCAAGATGTCACTGGTAAACGTCAAGTAGGAATCAAATCTTATCTCGAGTTGATTGTAGATGTCCATGGACGGTCATCGATATCTGTGTTCAACCCCACGGCCACAGTTGCCATTTAGTATCAGACAAACTGCATGCTTGTTTGAATATCATAAAAAAAACTCGAAATCCAAACTAGATACATCCAAAAACATATATTACAAGCATACTAACACACAGATAATCTACATATAATTATGTGCCACACATTGCATATTGCAATGACAATTTCATTAAAAAAAACAACATTTTGTATTTGGGCAACAATTCTGATTTGCTATATCGATACTGTTTTAATGGACCTTCCAAAACTACTTACGCTGCCAGTACTAATTAGAATTTGAATATGAAAACGTTATAATTAAACGCTTTTCTAAAAATAACCAACAACGTTGTACCTCTTCATTACATTTCTCAGCTTTTCCTCATTTTAATACGCAAAGGAAATAATGCTAAAAACAAAATATCAGTAATGACGGTGTCTTCATAGATTATGAGACGGCAGCTTGTTCTTGTTTAGGGAATGGTGGCCCATTCATAATCTAATTAATGCTGAGTGCTTCCTTAAATAAATAAAGTCTTTTGTTATACAAAACTCTGCCGCTACCAGATTTACTGTATTAGGGTTCCGCGCTCAAAGAATTAACGGGACTCTATGACTAAGATTTTACTGTATGTTTGTCAAAGGTATTGATATCGTCAACAATAATTGAGACTCTTAATTTTTATAGAGTATGAGCAGAACCCACAGCATTGCCCGTTAGGTTACGTTATCGAAATTTTTAAGCGGATCCCTGTTTTTGCTCGTATTAAATATAGCCTGTTCATCAATGATCATGTACGATTCTGATGGTAAAAGAATTTTTCGAATCAGTCCAGTAGTTTCGGAGCCTATTCAATTCAGATAAACAAATAATCAAATCTTTCCTCTTTATGATATTAGTATTGATGTATAGATGTATTACTTTATATACTACAACAACAAATAATAAAAATAAAAAGTGAAAAACAAAATAAGAGTCTCCATAAAAAGGTTTTTGTTTATCTATTACCCTTTATCTCTTATTGAAAATAAAGGGGATCCCTTTATTTTCATGAATTAATATCGAGCCGTAATAGGTAGAGACTTAAAATGTTCACTGATATGTATTTTTATAGCTGCTACGATAACAAATAATAAGTAAGTAATGGTACGGAACCCTTTCTATGACAGGTCGATTCGCGCTTGGGCATTTTTTTATGTTTTCAGGTGTTTGTGTACTGTCGTGCGAAATATGGTCTCATTGTTCACCATTCGGTTCGGAAACTTTATTTTAATGCCTTTTGTTAAGCGCGATCGAGTTTGAGAAAGTTTATAAATTGTTTTCAGTTTTTTGGCGAGATGCTTGTGTAGTTCTGGAACTCATTTACATATAAATTGTCAAAGTGAATCAAATCTCATATTTCAGAAAATTACTTGTGATTTAAATAGAATATTAGTATTGTTATATAAATATTTATGTAAATATATACCATGAAAGAACTGTAGATCCTTTTTACAAATTGTCTACATATTTCATATAGGAATTCTTATTTTAAATCTCTTTTTGACATCCTTTACAAAATTATTGCTAATTTTTATAAGTTTAAGTTAAATCGAATCGGTATCCTTGTCATTTGCCATACTAATTTCAACCGTTCTATTTTATATCTATATCTTTATTGTTCAAAAGGATCTATTTAAATTAAATGTTCATTATAAATCACTCGGTATTGTGGAACTAAAAGGGAGGGAAATTAATCGTACCAATTAGCAGACATATTATTTAAGTAGTTCTTAATTTAAAAGCTCTCCATTTCCTGAATAAGGACAAAAAGTTTATGAATTCGTAAACGGTTGGAGAGTAAAGTGGGACTTAATAACTGCAATATAAGAGAAACTCTATTCCAAACAGCGACCGAAATTTAATTTCAATCCGTACCGTTTTCCCTTTGGTTATAATTTAATGTGCGTACAAGAGAGAAATCCATAAAGTCTAATGGAAAATTCCACGGGCTGATGAGGCTTTCACGATTTATATTAGTATTTTAAACGATTCCGCCGGTGCCTATTTAAGATTTATTACATTTCACTGATCTAATTTTTTTAAACGTTTGGAGGGTGCTTTAATTGATTTGTTTGCATCTGTGGGAGATTTGGGCGAATATTAATTGCTTTATTGGTTGCTTTAGGATATTATTTGAATGTTTTTAGATTAAGTTTTTTAGGTTGCTTGCGATAGGATTGAATGATCACGTAAGAAAAAACATTATGTCCTATCCATGCGACTTTCTCTTTCCGTCTTTTTTATTATACATATGTGATTGTGTGAGTGTTTATTCGAGCAGATAAGCATCGCGCGCGATCGGTTGTATAACCTTAATAGTAATCGCTTGGAAATTTCGTTTAAAATTATTTGTTTTGATATTAAATCATTCTTCGTATTTATTGAAGCATTATTGCTTTTTTGCAGTGAGGATTATGAGAATTTTTGATATTGTGTTTGCGTGATTGGTGTAGTTATCTTCACACGTACACTCTATAGTAAGTACACGCAACGTGATTTCGTGGTGCTCTTGCGTTGTTCTTGATATGCATTTAGCGTAACTTTAAACGACTTACTCTTACAAAGGTAATTAATTATACAAAAGTGTTGGTTTATAATTACATATAATACCAAGAAAATAGTATAAGTACCTACATTGTAGCTTTTCGCTTTTTTTAACGTTACTTAAATATAACTTAATTAAAGAGGTAATATTATCAATTTACAAAGTAAAATGTTTAAACAACGTGTTGAAAGTTTTGGCGGAGCGTGAAAGAAAACGTTTTTAATTATAGTCTAGTCTTTAGTTTAGTCTTTTGTCAGCTTTGTTTAGTCTAAGTATTGTACCTGATTTATCTAAGATATTGTCTTACATTGTTTAAAAGTAAAGTAAAAGTAATGAGAGTCAACAGATTTAAACGTGGGCGTCCCACAATCGCCTTCTTAGTTAGAAATGAACACATTTTTAATTAAATAGCGCAACGTTATTTTTCATTGTGCTTAAGTCGCTCCTCGGTATTTAAATTTAAATATTATTTTTATCCGAGTGTTGTAATATTTTTCGAGCGTGTTAATGTATATGTCTCATGTTTTGCAAACACATCAAAGCCGAAAGGACTTGACGGATTTAAACACTTGACGTGTTATTGGAGTCCTTTAAAGTGTGGGAGTGTCATAAGTTACCTTTTCAGGTAGTTATTAAGCAGTCGGACCTTTTGTTTTTATAATAATACGTTTAAAAATATAATTGTAGGGCGTGTATCTAAAATAAAAAATGAGTATTCAATCCAGCTGACGGTGATTACCGTAGTTTATGTAAATCTTTAAACAACTTCTGATCAAGGCTTCTAACTGAAGTCGATAACTGATACATTGATATTTCTGAGAACCAATATTGCCTCATATAGAAGTCAGGCAGCATCCAAACCTTATTATCGAAACACAAGGACTTCTTCACGCTAGAAATAGTTATGGCAATTGTCCAGGGTCCAACTACTACCTTTAAAACCAATAGATATACTCAAAATATTATATCAATCTGTGAACAACTCATTCTGTAGTTATCGCTTCCTGTTCCCCCAATATTTTTTTACCCCTAATGTCAGAAAGCGGGTGGCGAGATTTTCCTCATTTTCCAGTTCGTCGCGCTGGTGTTTGATGGGGCTATAAAGAAACGCCTGCATACCGCCACATCGAATTTTTTTCTTGTCATTCGTCTAAGAAGGTAAATATAAATAAAAGATTTAACCAACATTTTTGCCTAATAATGTGGTAATATATCGACTTCTACATTAATGCTCCGATTTTAATCACCGGATGTATGTAAAAATGTATAGAGTCTATTAAGGCAGTGATAGTCTAGTTGTAACTCTCAATTCTCTCAGTTCTCAATTATGATGAACTATGGCCTAAACCTTCTTTACCTAAGAGACGCATGCCTAGCAATGGGACGGTATATTAGTATAACATTCTACTGCACACATATTTTATAGTTATGTACATTCCAGTAGATAACATATAAAGATTACTCATTTTCCAGTTCAGTGCACGGTGGCGTTTGATGGGGCCATAAAACACCTTGCACAGCCCCACGCCCGTAATGCCTGCCGTTCGTTATTACCCCGGTTGCATTACTGTTCTAGACAACAGTACCTGGAAGTCAGCTGTAAAACTATTCGATTTGTTTTTAAGTTATAGTAGCAATAAACAGGTATACAGCCCGTCTTATTATACGAACTTCAAGTAGAATAGTCTATCTTGATTCGGTTTATTGGTACGGAACCGTAGTGGTCTTATGACTGTTGCCCCTAAGGGCAGTGCGAATACGGATAGTGGTCGCTATTGACCTGATATGTTTTTATCATTCAGGCCAAGCAACTACAAGAAAATATACATTGCAGTTCATATTTAAATTATTTTCTCTCGCCGTTTGTTATAATAATACTCAATCTATCTACACTTTGCTTACCAAAGATGTCAATTAATAATAACAGTGCGATAACAAATTTCTTCGGCAATGTACGCAGTACACGCGAAAAGTCTACACGAAGGGTTTGATAATTTCTAGTACGTAGAATTTGCCAAACGTCTATTTTTGGGACGCAAAATATTGGATAGATCCAAGTGCATATTCATCCATATTCATATTATTTTTTGCCATTAACAAACAGATATAACTATTAAAATATTAAAACTTTCACAAACTTATTAGTTCATGAGTAAAGTGTATTAATGTATTAGTTTGGTAAATTTTATGGCTTGTACACTAACTACGACACAGCAATACTTATTACTCAGCTATGGTACAACAGCCAACGCCCATCACCCGACGCCATCTTCTATTACCATATTATTCATTATTATAGACACGAGAGCCTTGTTTGATAAGTTTAATGGACTGTTCTCTCGTGCCCATCACTTTGAAATTTTAAGGTTTACTGAAATTATGTAGTCGCACGAAGCAATCTCATAATGTGCCTGTCAAAACATCATAGCAATTTAAACTTAAATGGCCGCGCAAAAAGCTCCAGTTTGGCGGGAAACGTGAAACGTTTTACGTTTGAAATAAAACAACGAAATTTCTGTCGTTTCGTATTGAAGGTGGGAGAAAAACATTTTAATTTGGTTCATTCGACTGAGTAAACTTAGATTGTTAATACTTTTTATTTAAAAAGTAAAATTTGGAAGTATGTTTTATCGGAAACTTAAATCGCAGGGTGTCAAGTTGTCGATTTTTTTTAGACCGATATTGTATTTCTTTTTAAATTGTCCATTAATAATTGTTCTCAAATTAAATTTTGTATTTAATCTCAGGGGAATACTAAAAATAAAACCTACACTAAAATATTAAAAAAAGAACAGTAGGCACTTAGTAAGTCCATAATTCTCTACTTATTGTTAGTATTTGTTTCACATGGATTAAATTTTTATCACAATATTATACTAAGTACCGAATCGCGTGCTAAACACATGGAAATCGATTACCAACATTTTCAAATTATATGTACCTACGTACCTACAATGTCAATGAGGTATAACATATGAACGTGCATGTTTATATAGTAAAACAACTTCATCCATGGTGAGTTCTATGTGGAAGGCTTTTTTTATATTATGGACGAAGCAAACAATCATGTAGGCCACCTGATCATCTGAATTTTACATTTCTTTTATCTAGAAAGAACTGAAGTTATGAACATTCAGATTTTTCTATTGCTGAATTTGATTCATATATCAATCAACAGAATAAAAAAATAATTTTCGATTATTAGATGTAGATAGTCGAGTCACTCTCCCTATAAATAATCAAATTCGAATTTTAATTACAGCAACAGCAACAACGCGCGATTTATTACCGTAACACAAGGTACTAAAATATGGTACTAATGTGTATCCCATTTTGAGGAACGCTGGCATAGAATACTATTATTTTTAAATTTACGTTCCATACAATATTATGTGAACTTTTTGCAAATTGTTAACACCAAATAGCGGTGAAAATATGTGTCGTATTTAAAAAATAAACTTTGGAAATATTAAATATTTCGGCAAAACTGACGTTATTTCCACGTTTTATTTGCGTGCTATTTTCGTAACATGTAGGACATTTCACTTTATAATATTTTAACAGTCTGGTGCCGAGGGAATATTCGACTACGGATATTATTCTCTGGCAGGTACATTTTTAAATAAAATTTTTAAGTCGGAAAATCGATGTTCGACCTGGGATGTGGTGTTACATCCACATCCACCACCTACCTCTATTTTGAGTGTAAAATTGTTGGATATATTGGAAGGGTATGGATACCAGCTGGAGTGGCATGAGTGGCAACACATGATAGGCATCATGGTAGAGACAGGCGCGGTCCCAGGAGGGGGTCATAGAGGTTATGCCCCCCCCCCCCACAAACCCAAGCGACTGACTCGCCCTTCGTAATTTTTTTTTGACACCCCAATGAGCATCGCATGATCCCCCCCAAAATTTTAGGCTGCAACCGCGCCTGGGTAGAGCCTCTATTTTATATGGAGCATGCAGATCTTCATGTGCAGTAGTGACTCCGTCCAATCGGGTGGACAGTATTATATTTGCTCTTTTAAACTTAGAAAAAAAATCGTAGATAAATACAATGATAACAACGTAACAGTAATACTTTTCTGTCTGAACAAGACTTTGTCTTGGCAATGGGAAGAGGTCTAGAGCTTACTCCAAACGGGTTTTGAGAATTTGTGGCGGACGGACAACAAGGTATTTCGAGTTAATAGCTAATTTGTGTCAGACATTTTCGAACCAACAATATTAATTAATGACTGCTATCCCAGATAACTACCGGAACCATTCAATTAGATTAATGTGCTCTTCAAAGCACAAACCCGCAAGAAATGTAGTTCTCGACCGAGCTAGGAGAAGCCTAACTTCGCAGATTAGTTACCATTTACTTCAACAAACATAGCGCGCTTCGACACACAGAAAATTAGTCTGGTTTGCAATGCACTGCTAATACAGGTAAGTAAAGCAATAACTGCACACAAACATATCACCCCGTTAGTGGGATATAACTATGTTTAGTTACAAAAATTCAGACTTTGCGTTTACGCTTAAGCGTATTACATTATTAATAATGTAAGCATTAATAAATGCTTATAATACACATAATTATAAATATGCGTTATAAATATATAAGTGATAAGTTATCACAATTCATCTAGTTGTTACCATGAGCATCTGTATAACAAGTATTGATTGAGGTCTGTTCCTGTCACACGGGTTTACGTCCGCATGCATATCTGATTCGCACGCGTGCATTAATCCGCTACAGTATATTTGTAAAACGCGTGAGTGTTACATGCATGACAGGAAAATTCTATGTTAAGATCCGCACGCGGAGACGATCCCGCGTGACAGGAAAAATGCTATTAGACCTAAAAAATAAAGCATTGTTTCCAGTTATAAAACATTTAATATTGGTTTCTTAACGTATTATTCTTGTCTAATATTATCGTAGTTGGGATATTTCTGTCTTCAATTAACCTTCACTTGTTTGAGTTTCATTAATCAATTTGGAGCGTTCGATAGCTAACCGCAACGCGAATTCAACCGCTAGTAGTTAGGTATTACACTCTGTATATTCACTTGTGTCTCGTCAATATATAAGGCACCACTAGACATGCTGCTTTCGGCATCAGCGATTGACGATTTTGGTGCTTTTCGGAAGTTAGATGCAGCAATCAAACGCTATACCATACACACCTTTAAACACTAGTGCGGCTACTTTTGGATTTCGAAGCTGCAACTAAACGCGATGCAGCTTTAATGAAGTCGCTAGAACAGATGTTTACTATGACAGAACGCAGCTAGTCGCCTAAACGTGATGTAACCCAAACGAGTTCTATTTTTGCTAACACTTTTCAAGAGATTTTTTCCCGAAACTTAAAAGAAAATTTCGAAGCTAGTCGACTTTCTTTCTCCGGTCTCCACTACGCGACTGCCGTTAGCTAAACAATGCTATATATAGCTACACCATAATTACTAGACCGACACCATACGACATGTTGGCAGTCCTACGTAGGTATTTACCTACACCATACCCATTGTACATGTGAAGTGTGGCGTGAATCGATTGGCTAGTCAATGCTAGTTACCTTACGCACCGCTTCGTTAACCGAGCATGTCAGGCTATGTGACGGTATTTGCCCTTCACAGGGCCGGAATTAGGGCAGGGCAGATTGGGTTACTACCTGGGTTACTACTTATGTGGTAAGGGAGACATAGTTTTTCGAGGCATTCCAGCTTATTCCTCAGGGTAGCGGCGCATCTTTGGCCGACCTCAGGTAGGAATCTGATCTTATCTGAAGTTGATTAAAGGCGTCCATGGGCGGTAGCCACTTACCATAAGGTGGACTGCATGCTCGTCTGCTACTGTCATATTATAAAAAGAGCCTCCGCAGGGAATAATAGAATCCCCTCATGAGATATAAAAAAATATCTGAAATCAGGATCAGCAACTGTTACGTCGTTTTTCCAAACTGTCTTTTTTCGCATTTATATTGGTAAATACTTACATTTAACTAACAATATCTTCATTTTTGTTGATATAATTTTATTTGCTGGCGATTTTTGGGAAAAAATCCTTTGATTTGGGAAAATTCGGAGCCTCCGCTCCTTCATTGCCTAGGGCTTACACACCTGTAAATCCGGCCCTGGCCTTCCACATTACCTATACCTAATGTTTATGCACTATGTTACAGTTCAATGATCTTCATGTTCGTTAAAATATTGATCCTAGTTAAAACTGTCTGCTCCTGAAAATAGTTTGTTTTGTTTGTAGTTATTTATTTTCTTAGGTAAAGTTTTGCTTGGTTTGGAAACGTTTTAGCTGCTTTTAATTTCTGTTACTGAAATTTTGTATAACTAATAAATCATCGTATTTTGAATTTTAAATTTCATTACCATACCGTTAATTTGTTATAATAGAGAAATATACCACAACAGTACAACCATTATGTGGGGGCTGAAATTATCAACGAAAACAAACTGAAGGGGAAATTAAACAGTAATAAAATACGAAAATATAATAGAAGTGACCTTTAACTCGCGACTTCATCACCGTTTATGTGGTAAAACACATTTTGTTATAATTTTCAGGACCCCGATGTTGTAATTTGATAACATGTTTCTTATGTTTTTCCACCCAATGGTATTCAACTAAAACAGTAAAAATAATTGAAATCAGTTTAAGGTTTTCATGTTTTCTTCATGGTAAGTATAGTAACAAATTTTGTAATGTCAAAGATGTTT
>DWIJ01000456.1:0-11386 GCA_018248315.1 Chioides albofasciatus
ATACGATTCCCGATTATGAGCAATTGAATACAGTCGCTTACGAAACAAAAATCATAACGTAACATAAATCAGATATTATTCTACTACATGTGTCGAGTGGGATACCTAATCCATTACGTAAAGCCCGCTGTACGCGCGACTTCACACGCAAATCGAGTCGGGATGGCCTACACAGCTGTGCGTCGCATGGACGTGTACTGTGACGATCAGATGTTATGAAACAATATCATCTTTTTATAGATTTGCCACGTTAGTAGCATAAGTAATAATAGTTTTAAGGTACTCAATGGAAATAAACAAGTGTCTTTTACGTGGTAACTTATAGATTCTTTTCAATGTTTTGTACACTTTTAGTACCTCTAGTATACCACACTAATGATACAGATTACAGACCAGTCTGCTCCGTGGTCAAAATTCAAGCATGATCATAAAATTTTCATTCTTTTATACTAAAAGTAAGACTTACACCTAAAGAACTGCTAAATAAAAGGAGAAAATCGGTTAACAAACAAAAAGGTTTGTTTTGTTTTTTTGCTCATGACATACATGTCGCTGCACTGTCTCCTAAAATCACTTATTTTAAATATAAAAAGTTTTCTCACCCTTTCAAGAATACAAAAACTTCACAACACTACAACTTAATTTGAATTGTGTTTCATTTATGACACACACAAATCACTGAACACGTCAGCCGACTTCATTGCGCACCTGTGTTTGGATAAACCACGCAATATTCTGGCTCTACCACCTAATTTACAATTTCGGAATTGGAGGGAAAACGGTATCCCCGAATACAAACGCCGTGTTGCAAATGCAAATGCAGCACGCACACTCACACCCCTTGTCACAGCGGTGCAATTGTATAGGTTTTTAATTAAATCTGAATATTTTAAGGCACAAAGTAAATTGCTTTTATAGCGCTATGTCAGCATTTCAAACTTACCGTGTGTAGAGGGAATGAAATTCGTGGCTTTTTTAATACATAAAAGTAGAAAACTAACATACAGTTCAACTGGTGGTAAGTGACTACTACCACCCATGAACATTTGTAATCAAGCCCAGATAAGAGTGCAATCTGAGATCGGTTAAAATGCATTGATACCCCTGAGGACTAAGTTATAACGCCTGGGAAAAAAATACCTTTCTTATTAGACATCTGATTAGTCAAATGAAGACGATGGTTCCTTCTAATCAAACCACAAACGGTAGCTATGGTACCTTCCACATGAAATCTGTTGAGAAACATCCGAGACTGGAAGGAAGTAACTAGCGGAGCTGAATTCTTGAAAAATCGGAAGGGATCCAACAAGCTGATAGCCGACCTTCACTAGTATACGTGGCACCGCAAGAAAAAGATACAGACGAGAGGAAAAATGTATGCGTGGCACCGCAAGAAAAAGATACAGACAAGAGCAAATATTTAATTGTTGAATACATATTAAGAGGTTGGTAGCCTCGTTCGATTAATAACGACAGTCATTATGTGTCTTACACTTTCGGTAGTTACCTGCAGCTGTAACCCTGCACAACATTGAGATAAGTGTCGAGTACACGATATAGACTATGTTTGGGAGCGGCAACACGCCGCTTGATTTATGAGTTCATTCGACATTCATTGTCTACTCGCTGGTAAAATCATGCGCTATTCTATGTTTAATGGAGCGCTTGATTTCACTACATTAGAAGGGGTATTTCCCTGCGAACATCTATTTTTGGACTGATACTAAACTCATCTGTGATCGACTTCAGGTAGAACTCTAAGTATCTTTCAAAAAAATTGCACTTTTATTTTCAAAACATTACAATTACGCAATTACAGGCAAAACATTAAACTACAAAAACAAAACTCCGTATAATAAAATGCCAAATAAAATGTACAAATATAAATTTCTATTTCGACAAGTTTTACTCAAAGCTTATACATATTGAAATCGTCCTAAGATCTCTGTTCTATATGAGATTGGTTACAGATGTTCATGGGTGGCGGTGACCTGAGTTGCAACCTAGTTTGCTACTTTTATCATGCAAAAAAATTGTCATCGTTTTCCGATAAGCAATAGAGCTATTTTTTCATTAAAAAATCACCATGTAACCCTTCCAAAATTTTCTATTATGCCTGCACTGCAATGATTACCGAGGGACGCCCACTGAGCGAAACTGCACACTAATTACTCCACAGCTCGTTGATACCATATTAGCTCGAGTGTTAATAAATTAAAACAACGATTAAAGCTTTTAACACAGACCTTTATAACGCCAGGAGTGTTATCATGCAATATTGTAAGACATCTACATAAACGATTTATGAGATGACTTTGTACTCTTGTTCATTGGTACACACGCAAAACGATACAAACTGACATATACATACAAACATTAAAGATTTGGAAAATCCAAATGTAAAAAAATATAAAACTTATTTTCCTTATAAAACTTTGTAGATAATGTTTTAACAATTGTTTTCTTGTCTGTTCTGCTCGTCATGGAAATTAAATGAAAACCATACAATAAAATTGACAAGACAGTTTTTTTAGACTAGTATACAAAGATTTAATACGACTGTTTACTGTGATACAATAGTGTAGAGACTAAAAACATACTATTGCTATTTGTTATACTAGATGTAAATAACATATCTCATTAACAAAGTATCTTTTTCTGTCTAAAATGAGCTTGTCACCCTTATTTGTTTGTTTACTGGTTAAACATATTTTACGAGAAAAAAAACAAAAATCTGAAAACATTGAAGACAAATAACATTTTTAACCGTTACCACGTGGCAACGCCACTACGCTGACGATCCGTCCATCGTTCCTAAGTAAGTAGTGCGTTAACACCACGCCACTAATACACCAACTGCTTGAGCAAACACAAACGTTTACACTGCATGTTATTATGCCGTGACATCTCGTGTTTGGGGAAATTATTCTTTACTGTTATGAGGATATTTTTTATGAAACTGTTTTTTTGTACAGCGACAACAATTCAGTAATATTTGACAGACTTCGTAAAAGGTTAGTACTACCTAATAAATAGCTATGAGATCAGTGTTTTAAATTTTCTAGTCTCAGCATGTCTAGCGTCCTGAAATATTGCCGTATACCATACTGCGAAATATCGATTGACTTGGGTATTCAAATTGATTTTATCTTAAATTCAGTGGTGCACTACGTACAACGACGGACAAACGAACAGATAGACAGACCTTTTTTATGAGTAGTAAAAAGCTGTTATTGTAACATTACAAATAGACATTACAATTTTATGGATTATGTATACACACACTCAAAAATAAACAGTACACACTGCAAAAAAATTACCAATAAAAATAAATGTAAATTGACGGATTTATATGATAAAATCAATAAATTTAGCAAGTAGGCTTTCAAACACCATACGAACAAAGTAATATTATGTAAACAAGACGATATAAGTACATTCACGCGTCGGACAGAGGGCCTCCGCGCACAGCCTTGTAACACTTAACGAGCAATCACATTTGCAGTTAGGCGCCAAATTATGAGTTGTACGTTACGCTATAAAATTATGAAGTGAATAATAAAATTAACACAGTCCTAATAGACATATTAAATCAAGTGCGTGTATCAATACGTACACGCGTAAGAAGTGAAACTGTATTATATTACAAATCAACTTCAAAATGAGTATGATAAGCACATGTATACATACGCATTCCACTCTGCGGTAAAATGATAATTACAAGGCAATAATATGTATTAAACTTTTTTAAGCATCATGTCAGAATTAGAACATCTGTTGCTTATGTTAAATTAAATATTAATTCAACCTAAAGTAGGTCCATCATAAATGCCTTCTTATGTTTGAGCTCTGAGTTGGATTAATATCATTGACTAACTTCATCCCTAAAATCTGAATAGAGTCAATTAATGTCGCTGTACTTATGCAGAAATAGGTGTCAGGGCAGTCACATGTAGTTTTCTTATTTAACAATTATTATTAATCAGACTTCTTTTAAATGCCCATACCTACAATATGAATTACATCACGTCAATACATACAAGTTTTACTTAATATACATATACATATGTTTCAAATTTGCCAAGTTATGTTGGACAAATACATTAGAATTGTAACATCGCATAGCATTAACCTTATTTGTAGACACATTGAATACCGCAGCACGCATACATCATGGCATGCGTACAGTCTGTTCAATAGAATGGCAATCAACGTGATAGAACATCGTGCGACAGACGGGACAGGCGTGCATATCTAATGCATGCACGTATCACGGTAAATAAAATCTCTAATCATTAGCTACATTTCGATGATATTGTTGACGAGCCCGTGTAGAGGAAAGATTCCGAAATTGATACCCGGTCAGATTTTAATTAGATAATTTTCAGATAATCAGATAAATTTCGATATCTGTCCTAGGTCTGGGCGCTTGTGTGTGTGTACTTGGCACTCAAGCTAATGGTCCATGACCCCAAAGACACAGAGAAAGTAGTTAATATAGGGCCATGAGTGTAGAAAATGTATGGAGCATTATTTCAGGTTTATGATACAGGATAATAAATATTTCACTGTTACTACTACTCATCCAAACACGAAAATAAGAACGGAATACTCATACATCAGCAATCTGAAGAAAGATTCAATTTCAGGTAAACGTCCGGTCATAAAACTAATGTACCTGACGTATTTTTACTAATAAAATCCCATTATTCAGAATGCTCACCAAAAATAGAAATTTAAAGTAAAATTAATCTTACTCTGTGTACCAATAACAAAAATAATAAAATCGACAGTCACGGCATGTCTAAAAGATGTAAGATACCAAAATATTGGTTAAAATTATTATTCATTAATTGTAAAACTCTTTCATAAAAGCGACGCGTCGCCACGCCAACAGTTGGTTGACTCGCCGCTTTAGATTTTCACATATGAAATAAAAATTTCATAAATTTCACATACATTTCATTTCATACACTACAATTAACATATATATTATTGTAACCGGTACACTGCTTACATCATTATTTGACTATTATGTAAAATGTTAAGCAAATAGACACAAACAGTATTGCTTGGTCAATTCAATATGAATCCAATCAAATGAACGGCAAGCTCGTGCAACAGACACATTGACACGGAGCATATCAAGCTGACTAATGACTGCTCTCTAATTAATAGCTACATTTCGCTGGTGCTGAATTATTCATGCAATGTCGTACTGTCGTATTCTACTCTCCGCAAATTGAACACAACAGAGACGTTAATCTCGGCATACGTTAATTATAGACGTTCATCATATTATCGCGTGTACGATATTTGAAAGTGCTTTGCAGGATAGTCCGCTTCCTGGATCGACAAATATACTTTGTTATATAAGTTTTAAGTAACACACGTGCAGACAGTCCACGGTATGGTAAGTGGCCACGGTGAACATCTGTAACCAACGTCGTACAGTACAGAGATTCTACATGACGCATGTGTATGTGCGTTACCACTCAAGAAGACTAAGATGGTCGTCCCCCGTTTCTTATGTGAGTCAGCCAACATTCGCAGCCTTTCACCAAAACATAAGATATGCTTCACGCTAGAAACAGGGGTGACATTAGTACCTCCCTCGTATAACCGGTATACTGGTTGTACCACTTTCCGTCTATAACAATATGTCTTCGTATAACAGTGACATGGGTATTATAATCTGATGTGTGTAAACACGTACTTTCAGTTACAATAATAATCCAGTCAACATGATCAACACTTCGCAACTCATATAAATACACATCACAATCGTGAACGTCAAATTGATTAATAATGACCGCTCACTAATTAATGGTTTCATTTCAGCGCAAACAAATTATTCGCGGAACAATATACAGCGAATTGTATCTAAATTTACCAAAATTTAACACAACAAAGACTGAATTATAGGAGAATGGTAAAAAAATAGGAAATGTATAGGCAACACATTACAAAACGAGTTGTACCGGGCGGTTTCTCTCGCGTATAAAAGTGTAAACACTCGAGAGTTTTCATGGCTTTTAATTTATTTGGACGGAACCCTTATAATAACAGCTAACTGCCAGTGAATGTCGCGTCGAAATCTTTCCAGCCGTTTACTGGTAATACAAGCAGAGAGACAGAAAAAATAATAATTGTTATTTTGTTACAGATACCGCTTATACTTTTATATGCATTTATTAAAAGCTGTTATTTTGACATTAAAACAGACACTTCATTTTTATTTATTTGTATAGTTTATCTACATTGTTTCAAAACATGGTCGCCGATATGTAACTCAGATTACGCTCAGTTGTTTCTCACATGTTGTCACGGAGATTAAATTAGTTAACATCAGCTTCATGCCGATGGGACATATTTCATGAAGATATTGGCAGTATAATATATTCAACGAATAATGCTGTCCTAAAATTTTCTTTTTCTTGAAATGAATTTACAATTTCGTCACGTGACTTAAATTGAGAGCACTCGTCGCTAACCTCCAATATTATTATCTGTGATGCGATGATAAATCGTCTATTTGTAAATATTGAATAAAACAAAATGAGCCGAAATGAAATGAGCTGATCGTTGTTAATCTATTGACCCCTAAGGAAAGCGGTACACCGTCACCGCATCGGCGGCATCGTGGCGTTTTATTTGCGTGCGACAATGAATGTCGCGTAATTTGTCGGCGGATCGTCGAACGCTCGCCACTAATTAACGGGGACATTTACGGCTGCCAAACTTGCCTGTATCTGTACAACCTGCCCCACACCCGCCGACCCTTCCACCCCACGTTGTGGGAGGCGGCGCGTTCCCACCAAACTTAGTTGGCGTTTGTCCGAAATGCGGTCACTTAATTACATTGAGATGCCATTACTCATTCACTGTAACGACGTTTTAATAACTGTATAGCTTCTATTTAATATTTAGAACTAAATTATCGTATACCTACATAATAAAGTAATCAAATCTGTGTTAAATGCATATTATCTGACACTAGATAAATACTGATATCCAGTTATGAAAACCTTCAACTTAACGGAGTGTTCGCAACATAATCGCGTTATTCAGATGCAAATTATCTACAAATCGATAAGCAAATCTAGGATAATATTACCATATCCAATTAATATCTGTAGTGTTGTGCATTATCAATTTATTTAAAGTCTGATTCAGGTTGTGGTAATTTACCGTGACACAACTGGAGCGTTACATCAGAAAGAGAAGCGAACGTTCGCGCTAACATAACAGCACATTTGACGCGACCAATCATATTAGACAACTGTTTACATTGAAACCTACACAAGCTTCAATAATCATATGCATGACAACATTGGACAGTAACATGGCGATGTAAAGTTCTTGTTAAATGTTAGTTCTTGTTAAATGTTACTTCTACTTCCTACAAACACAGCTTGATCGACCGAACTAAACTCAGTATTATACTCAATGACTTTGCAATTATCCATTTCACTTAAGCCAATCAGTCTAGTCAAAAAGCCTTCAGCGTATCGAAGAAAGGCATAAATAGTCTCGAAAATCATTATCATCTGATACAGTCGAACTAAACAACCCCGTTAATATTCGCCCTGACACGCTCAAGAGTAGTCTGATTAAGTAGATATTTAGTACTTTGAATGTTAACAAGACGAGGCATACGGTAACCAGTATGCCGACATTAAGTGTTTATTAATAAAAAGGTTAGTATGTAAACATCGAAGCAAACGTGATAGTGGCTCCGAATCTTTGTAAAAGGTGGGCGACGTCCACGGTTACAAAACGCTGTGTAGTTTCTTAACAGACTATTTGTCATCGTCACTGACCGTTATAACAAATAACATCCGCGCTCTGTAACATGGATTTCTTCGTGTAATTATTCTTACACATAGATACTTATGTTATTCGTTATCTATAATATAAAATATTATAGTAATTTTGTCGTCACCCAACACTAGGCGCGGGTATCTTCTCAAAGTGACAGGGGTTTAGGCTTATATTCCATCGCGCCAAGTAAATGCATATTCGTAGCCTTCTCACGCCTTTAAGAACTATTATAGCAAGTGATAATTTTTAATACACACATAAATTTGAAAAATTACAGGTGTGTGGAATCGAAATCTCGGGCCGCCTGATAGATAGGCCGAATCACAACCACTAGACTACAGACATAACACAGAAATATGAAAAATAAACAACAGGAATCGCATTGCGATCCAATCTCAAAACAATAAACCCATCCCAGCATCGTGGTCCAATGGGCAAAGGTAACACCTAACAATGTCGTTGTATACGACTCCATTCCACATCGGGAGTCGATCTCGATACTACAATAGTCAATAAACAAAGCTCATAGATAGAAGACAAAGCCGACGGCGCTGCTACCAGCCTATCGTGCCATCGGATTGGCGAAGCGTGTCGCAACAACTGTCCGTAAATACATTTTATTGTGGCGTATGCATGCGTGTTAACTCGGCTTGATAGTGTTTTATAAGACTGCTGCGTGACAGTACATCGAGTTCAAATTGTGTTGGCGAACTATTCATAATCTGCCCGATAAATTATACGCCAGTATGACAACAACAAATTAGTTTACAGCTAGAAAAGAAAACACGATATCGATTACTCACTTTCGCAAGTAATCGAATTGATATTTTTTGTACTTTCCTAATTAAATATGTCTTGGGTTAACACAACAGTGTTTGAATCAGGCGTATAAAACACGTTAGTAGTTTCTTTAAACTAAAAATAATACAATAATACGAAAAACACATAATGTTATGTAAACAATCTGCGGATTTTAGTGTTAAAAATAAACATTATTTTATAACACGACACTTATTTAAAATACTTTAATCTGGTTCAAAAGAGACATGGTAATTTATGTACTTTTAACTCTCCAATATATTTTTAGTTAGTTATTCATAATGAAAATAAAAACAATTTTACATGCACAACCTTATAAAGTTGTTTCGGAAGATCTCAGATTACCCCTTGAAAGCGTAGCGTTACATACAAAATTGATGAAAGTAGGAAAACTTAAGAAGCTGATTTCAACACGACTCATTAGAACAACAGAAAACGTCGAAAACAAAATGGAGGTCATGATTTATTGTGAGCATAGAATATCTTGCACGTTATTATTCCAAACAAGGTGCCTATCAGATCGGAATGTTATGTACGGCGCACAGGCCGCGGTGCCGAGCGCGGTCACTTTCACCTCACATTGTGAGAAAGTTGCCAGCGCTTAGAAATCAACTCGCCTATTCCCAATATACCAAGCCAGATTATAAGCAGTTTTGTTTCCTTATAGTGTAAGGTAAGAAGGTGTAATATAGGCGCTGAGATATGTTTAAACTTTAAGATCATAGACTAGACTGGCCATATTTTTTAATATTTATGACATCATACAAAACGCCATGAATATGATGTATGTGTTTGATGTTGTTTTTTTTTAATATGACCATGTAAGCCTTACAATTTCAATAGTACGGTTTTACTCCAGGCGATTTGAAAACAACTAGCGTTACCAAGCCAGATTATAACGCAGTTTTATTTCCTTATAATACCATTACTATATATTTCTTGTTACTTAGATGCTCCACTTATTATAGATTAGCGGGAGCTGGTTGCAATAACCTTTAATTGCTCACTTATAACTGTTGCTACTTTCAATGATACAATTTAAGTCATTATTTTATCGATCAGTAATTAAAGTAGTGTTTATGAATAATCCACATTAAACGTTAACAAAATTTGTTCTTTAAAATGTTCCATTACAATGTCATTGGGAACCATTTATAATGAGGAATTGGAGTGGTTCTACTCCAGTGAAAGATCTGTTGTACGTACTCGGTATATGTCACATTCCATTTACGTCAGTATAAAGTTAATGTCTATTGCTTCATAAATTTCAACATACTAAAAGTAGGTACTGTTACACAACCATAATTGGATTGTACCAGAGGTACCTATCTATATCGCGCTGCCTACGGAGAAGAACTCTGATTTGTAAGTAAAATATAAATAAAAGTTTTAGCGAAGTCACGACTTCCACGCCACGGCTCGAAAGTCAAGAACACTTATAAGGATTGATTGAAATCAGAGGCGAAACATCAAAGCGAAGAAACGCGACCTTGATCGATCGTTAAATGTCACTTGATCAGTGTTATCATGCGGAAGCGCCGGAGGTCCCTTGTTTTATTCTGTGAAACCCGACACAATGAAATCCCATGGCAACAATGTGATCTTTTTGCACCGATTAAATCGCTGCTAGCCAATCAAGTTTTTTTAAGTTGATATAGAGTGGCCCTACACACTTCCGTTGCCGGTGGACTTGACTCTCAAATTACAAAGCATAAACAATATTTTCCTAGCGAAGAGATAGAGTAGATTGAAGAAATAGGCGTGGAGTCGAGAAAAATGGTAGTTTATTTACTTATTATTGACGTAATAGATAATTATCACTCTCACAATTCAGACGAATATAACGACACGTCCAATGTCATAGACTGAAGGCCGAAGAATGGAAATTTGGAAAATACATAATTATATGCATACGCTCGAAAGAAATTACCTTGTACATTCGGGTAAAAAGTAATATAAAAGTCAAACTTAATAATAGCTTATTAATAAGGTGATGATATCGTTGTCAATGCCTTTCGATAGGCGACGTCCACGAATCACGACCCTCACGATGGCAATTCCTGTCTGACATGGTGCCCACGATTTCGGTTAGACTAATGAATTACACTAACACACATACATAGTACTCATTCAATATTACTGCACAAAATTTAGAGCTCTATATACGAGTCGAATATTTAAATTATAGGTATTATTGTGTCAAAGAGCTTTAAATGTATAAACAGCAAAAATATCGATATGACAAATTAAACACTAATGGCTTATGTATTGAAAACATTTAATGAAATGCACTATAGCAAAGCAAAGCACACACACAATATATAACACAGGAACATTGTCTTCGATTCCTAACAAATTGTATAATGAATATACTAAAATAACTTATTACGCAACAAATACTGAGCATAAAAACGAGACAGCATGTTTTTGCATCGGTCTCCAAGTATCTTATGGCGTTAACAAAAAACGCATTCATATCTGTTATTTTCCGTCTAATACCAGTAAATTTATCCTGTCATAAAAATTATTTTTAACACGTTGTCCGGTGTTAAAAAGAAATGCTTTTAAAAGATAAAGTTAACGTGGCTGATGAGACAAAAAGCGAAGGTGTATTTTCTCGTTCAGCAGTTTCTATGCCCATTAACAACCTTCCGACTTCAACAATAGACATGATAGATATAAATTCATATCATATTCTAATGATGTGATTTAGACGTGCTTCTGGGTAATATTTTGACAGTGA
>DWIJ01000457.1:0-11384 GCA_018248315.1 Chioides albofasciatus
ATGTACGGTCAACGGCAAAAGTAGATGATCAAAATCGGACATTCAATACTAATGATCGTAATTTGCGTCAAAATAGTGTGGTGGTGAAGTGCTTCTAAAGTACGAGATTAGAGATATATAGATACTGAGATACTATCAGTAGTATTGAATGTCCGATTTTGATCATCTACTTTCGACGCTGACTGTACCTAATAATAAATTGTACTTTACTTTAGGAATTATCAAAGAAATCCCAGGGCAAATTATACGAAGGTTTTGTTAATCAAGGAAACATTAACCTTATTTCGTAATGTAAAAATGCTGTGTTCAGAAATTGAGGGTTTTATTTATGGTGTTTTGGAGTGATTAATTTGGTGAATTAATTATTTTCTTATTTCGTGCTGTGCCATTTGTTTCTTTTGTTTTAATAATTTCTTGGGACTCTTTTCAAGTCCCACTGCTAGGCTCGGGTCTTGCTACACATGTGGGTGCTAAAAGGAGTGGTAGAACTCACAGCCACACACTAAAAATCCCTGTATCGTAAGTGCTAAATACATAGCCAAATACTCAAACAACCAGACCCAAAAACAGAAGTCTAAAATCATCATTAAAATTTTCTGTCTGCTCAGGGATCGAACCTGGAACTCTCTGCGTGTTAGACTGGTACGAACCACAAAGCCACGAGCGTCGTCCTTATATTTGATATATGGAAATCAATTAAATTGTTTATGTCATAAGCACTTGCGTGCCGCGGAGAGCACGTTTAATCATCGGTTAACACTGAATAATACGACTATTATCGATCTAAGATTGCTATACTCAATCCACATTAGAGCAGCGTGGTGAAGTGCACTCCAAGTCTTCGTTATGAAACATACGAGGTTACAACAAAATAAAAAAAATACGTTATAGATAAAGCGAAAGTCAATAAAAGAATTTAAAGCGCATTTTGGTGGTATGAAACTGTTATATCATTGGCCTGCCTTATCATTTCACTGCGAGGGAAGTTGGGCGCGTGATCGGAATCGAGTCTCCTTGAGACTTGAGGGTTTATACTTAAGTTTTCTTCTCCCTCAAAAAAATCGATTTGCAAAAAATCAACTATACGAACCTACCGGACCAATTTGAAAAAATCTTTTACATCCTACATTGTCTCCGTTGAACATAGGCTATATTTAATACGAGAAAAAAATAGGGATCCGCGTGAAAACTTCGGTAATGGAACCACCGGGCGAAGCGGCGGGTTCTGCTCGTATTTTATATAGCAATCAAAATATTTTTTTTTATAGTATTGAAGTTCCAAATAAGCATACACCTGACGGTAAGTAGCTACTGCCGCTCATAGTCATCTGTAAACAACCTCAGATAAGATCACATTCCTACTTGAAGTTGGTCACAGATGCGTCGTTTACCATAGAGGCTAAATTGGTACATCCTGGATAATTATGTATCCCTTATCACACCCTCCAAAGTGAGACCCAGCGGCGCTTAACTTCGGTGTTATTCAATAGAAATAGCGTATACGTAAACATATTTCGAACATGATAGACGAAACGAAAGTAAAAGAATTTTGGGCGCATTTTGGTGATATGAAACTGTTATATCATTGGCCTGCTTTATCATTTCGCTGCGAGGGAAGTTGGGCGCGTGATCGGAATCGAGTCTCCTTGAGACTTGAGGGTTTAATCTTAAGTTTTCTCGCGCCTCCCTCTCAAAGAAATCGATTAGCGTTATATTTGAGTTTGGAAGTTTGTGGCGATTTAAGGAATGTAAAGTTTAAGGTAGTTTATTATTCTTACGTAATAGCATGTTTTGGTAGAAAAAATGTTATGTATATACATTGTTACTTTTCTAATTCAACGTTATTTATCTACGCATAACTTCTTTTGAAGAGCATTAATGCAGATAAATTTTAAACTAAGTTCCAAATGATATCTATAGGTATATTTTTTAGTTTGTTTTTACTTCGAAATTTATCAGATACTTAGCTTTACTCAAGCTCTAAGTTCCAAATTATTTTTAAAGGTATAATTTACTTTGTTTTTTACTTCGACATTTATCAGGTATATTTACCTTTACTCGATCCTGTGGTATATAAAACCCTCATTATCTTGCGTATCTCATCTATGTCGTAAACGTATGTCTCAAACGTATGGTAGACTCTATCAACCACATTTGGCCAGCATTATCAATTTTATCCTAGCCATGCGATTGTGACTTAAACACTTTTTTTTCTTAAAACATACCTTCTAAACCGTCAATGACAACCTTCACTTTCATTCCACGAACATAAACACGTCACATTATTTCAATCATATAAACATACTAACCGCCTGACTATTATTAAGCTACAACGTTCAGGCAAGAAGGCCATTTTTCTCAGACAATGTGTTTACGGGCAATATGTCTGCGTCGTACGAGGAAAAACACTTACAAGACGCCACTTAGCGAATCCAGGTAACTCTACATAACGCTCGTAAAGCGAACAGATGGTTTATAAACTTACTTCGGGGTTTACCCGAAAACAATGTAAAAGAAAACATATTTCTTCGGCACTACGGCAACAAACATATAAACAAAACCATGGTCGACAATTGACGTCAGTCACTGTCAAAAGGCGACGACTATTTGTGACTGTTGGTAACAGTCGGTGACATTAATTGTCGCACTTGTAGTAGCTCACTGTCGCTCGTGTATCACCTCTTTAAGATGTACAATTACAGTAGTTGTAATTCGGATCTGATAACCACGGTGTTGGGTTAGATTCCCGTCAAGTGAAACTTGAAAAAAATATAATCGGATTAAGTGTTCATGTATTTCTTTTCGTATGTAATTAAATCTACGAAACCTGTATAATCTAGAAAGCTTTTTGCAAATATTTATCGATATATATGAAGGTCGAAATATCATCACATCCACTTGTAACCAACTTTATATAGAACTTGGTCCTAGTTGCCGATTACATATGCGTTGCCTCCTGACAACTAAGATGGTCACACCATATGTAAATCAGCGAGCATTCATACCTTTAAATAGCCTTACATTAAGTAAGGGGTTTTTAGATATTTAACTTTAGACACAATTTTTACGGAAATCAACAACCTAATTACTGATCCACTAAAATCTAATTAAGACATCCTATTGTCAACGATACAATTAACACTTAATTGATTCATCCAACACAGGTGGTAATTAGGAGATTGGTCTCAGATGTTGCTAATATATCTTAATTTGTAACCGATTGCCACATATAATTGATTCGATGACGTTCATAACATGACAAGCCCTTATTGATGTCCGAACAAGTCAAATGTGTTAATCAGTAGCGTGTCTGTTATAGTACTGTAGGTCTTTGCAAAATTTTAAAAGATACAAATTTGCACACGTATGGAGTTTCTTTCGCCGCTTCTTCTCCATAGCGAAACACCTTCCGAAGCGGTGGTAGTTTGTTGACGTTCAAAAAGAGTTCTAAATGAATCAATTTTGAATAAATGAGATTTGAACTTGAATTTGAATTTGAACTTTACTGAAGGATGGCATATCGCTGTTATAACTAAATAAGAGCTTTTTTATGAAATTGAAGTGAGCAAACGAGTCTGGGTATATTCTACTTGATGGGAAATAGTCTTGCCACCTACAGGTATCTGTGATCAACCCGAACAGACGTCCGTCCTCAACCCATTACTGTACCGTACCACTGCATACATACTGACACACACACCGACACACACTGACACACAGTACTGACTGTGTGTCTGGGTCTCCTCTCAGAATGAAAAGCATTAGGCCGTAAACCACCACTGTAGTCAACTGCGTATTGGTGACACATACCTATGAAATCTCATTTTTAAAGGTTTTAAAGGAATGTGAACCTGAACAGTAAAAGTGGAAACCCTACACAAAGTATGTATGCGTGTTGGTGAAGCTCAGTTTTCCAAAACAATGCATACCAGAACATAGTAGCGCTAGATATTACTATTATTAGTCAGAAATTGAAGTATAGAATTCCCACAAAAAAGGTCATAGGTATTTCGATACCTATGACGTCTTTCGAGACGAACCCATAAACACCCAGACTTAAAGCTGCAAACAAAAATGATCATTAGGATAAACGAAATGAAACAAAAAATTAGCAGACAAGAACAGACAAATTATGCAAATGTACCGTAATAAATTCTCGATATCCCACACCGAGTGTAATGCAATTTTTGGTGAAGCTCAGTAGTCAAAAAAATGCAAAAGTTTCGTAGGTATCACAGACGAATTTAATAACGAACCCATAAGTACCCAGACTTATAGCTCAAAAAAGAAATTGTTCATTGAGATCATCATAATGAGTAGCAATTTTATTTGAGAAAAAAAAACAAGCTGACCTTGAAACAAATAAAATAACGTAACACTACGACTTAAGACAGGTCCATACCACGCTAGAAAACGCAACTTTCGCTCCATCAGGTCCAGAGCGCCTATTGTGCAAATGTACCGTAATAAATTCCCGATATCCCACAGCGAGTGTAACGCAATTTTTCGCCGACGCTACATCGTGGTGTAAACATGTTGGAACAACAAATAAGAAAAAGCAAACTCAGAACGGCCGATACAAATAAATAATGTATTAGAACATACATACATTTGGGCGGGGTTGTTCGAACATATTTTTTCTCGTTACGATTTCACTCGATCACGATTACGGCATGTGTGTTTTGTTCAGTGAGTATGACGACAACTTTATGGGCTTCTATAATAATTTATTTAATTTACCGTCTCCCAAAGCCCTCTGAAGATCTAATAATGTCTTGTTTATCCAGTGATTTGATTTTGTCGTAACATATTCGTGTTTACTAATGAATTAGAACATTCCATATTAGATCTATCATTAAGGTCACGTAAATCATCATATACGTATACATCATAGCTTATATCACGTGGATGATATAGGCTACGTGAAAACGGGTACAAAATACTCCGTCATCCAAAAAAAATTAAGCTATCAATTTTCCCGAAGTTAGAATCCGGAACCTTATTAGATCAAACGGTCCCCGCTAACCCTCCGATTTCGTGTTGAAAACCCGATTTGAACCAATACACTCCATAGATGCTTCCTTCACAAGAGACATCTATCATAAAAAATGTTAGTATATGCAATACAACGTAACAAGACGTTCGACGTTGACGAGAACAAGAGCAAATTAAAACGAACCGTCACCCTCGTCACTGTCTGCCGCGCTTAATTTGAGAGTTGTTAGTGCTCGAAGATTTCAGCGAAACGCAAATATTTGTACAAGGGAACAGGGTTCGCATATTAAAGCTAAGAGAGTACCGTGCTAAACACGCTTGAGATAAAGTTGCCTATTTATGTCCCATTTTGGATGAGTTATTGCCTCGGAATGAGAAAGGGTAGGTTCACCACGATGACCAATTTTGGGTTGGTAGGTTTGATATTATCTTGAAAATATATATCATGCGTGATCGAGACTTATATAACGCCAACAATAAAGTTTATCTTTAGCTAAAACTAACCCAAAGACTGACTTGACTTTTAAATAACACATGAAAACTATGGGTTACAATATACTTAGATATAAACTACATTATTTTAGTATTGTACAATGTAACATAATGTATTTATATGTCTGTGCTTTGGAGCTTTGAACGTTTGAAGGTTAATGCAATAATGTATAAGTCGTTCCTTTCGATTTAATGTCTTGATTCTATCAATCGAATACTTTGAAACGATTACCGTTGCTCAATTTACTTACAAATACTTATATATCGAAAGGAATGTTCAGTGTACCATATTTCTCTAACAGGCTCCGAACAAGTCATAATTCAATTCGCTCAGTTTATTGATCCGCAAGAGCAAAGAGATTCGGAGGAAAAATAATATTGAGCTAACACGTGAACGAGCCCAACCGTATTACAATACCTTTTCCTTTGTTTCAGATAATGCTCGCCATCTCCGCTGATTCGCAAATGCCTTAAGGCAATATGAGAGTCAAGAGGAGTTTAGACGTGAGGCTCATCGCCTTGTGTACTACCTGCATCCTCCTCCCAGCCATCGCCTGCCCCTCCCAATGTATATGCAAATGGAAGAACGGTAAACGACACGTGGAATGTACAGACAAAGATCTCAAAGCAATACCAAACTCGCTCGACTCCGAAACACAAGTATTAGACTTCGCTGGAAATGACATGCAAGTTCTACAAAAGGAAACATTCCACAAACTCGGCCTGTTAGACTTACAGAAAATCTACCTACAAAGATGTCGGCTGCAGAAAATCGATAACCATGCCTTTAGGGGCCTCGCCAATCTAGTCGAATTGGATCTGTCCAATAATTACATTACCGTCGTTCCGTCTAGCAATTTCGTGTTCTTTCCATCATTGATGAGGCTCTCGTTGAACAACAATCCCATAACGAGCATCAAAACTCACTGTTTCCAACATCTTTCCTATTTGACTACTTTAGAATTGAGCGAGTGTAAAATTGAAACTATAGAAACAGAAGCGTTTGCCGGTTTAAAGCATCTGGAATGGCTGAGATTGAACGGTAATAGACTATCAAATATTCAGGGCGATAATTTATTCCCCGATACGTTACGAGGGATCGACCTTCAAAACAATAATTGGAATTGCGATTGTCATCTGCGAGACCTACATAGCTGGCTTCTGAATTTCAATATGCCCCACGCTGTTGAACCGATTTGCTCGCTACCTGAGCGGATGAAAAAACGGACAATCGTCAGTATAAGCGAGATAGATCTAGCTTGCGTTCCGAAACTGACCCCTACGTCCGTGTACTTAGAGACGAATACGGGTAATAATGTGACCCTCGAATGTGTTGTCAAGGCCATACCAGAAGCCAAAGTGAAATGGCTGTTCCAGGGACAAATAATACGCAATTATTCGACATCCTCCTCGGAGCCCCATCACGTGTTTTATGTCGAAAGTGGTGTCATTGACAAAAAAAGTGAATTATTCATATTCAATATTGGCAACGATGATAACGGTACATACTCGTGCATAGCAGAAAATTCAGCGGGCAAAGCGCGCGCCAATTATACGATTAAAATTTTAGTGAAAGAGGAGCCAGTTGTGATCGTTGTGACTTTTCCTCATAGACACTTAGTAGTGATAATTACGATAGTTTTTGTTATCTTCATACTATTAATAGCTATAATAGCTGTCGTATTATTAAAATTCAAAACTGATACGAGAAGTCGAAAGAAAAAGGAAAGCGGGAAGGATGTAGCCCTTTGTAATCAAATTTTACCAAATAGTAGGAGCAACGGTTCTTTGCCGAAGAATAATGGAAGCGTTATTGTGAACGCTCATTCGCATCACGCTTTGCATTACACAGTGCAGACGACCCGAGATTACGAGTCGAGCGACGCATACCAAAGCAATAACATGAAAGGCTTTGTAGACAGGAATCCTGACCTAATTAGCGACGCTGAAACCGTCGCGAACAACACTCAAAATGAGAACACGGTGCTCTCTGTATACAAAGCGCAGAATGCAAACGATGGATTTGAGGAGGAAACCGCATTCACCGCTCCGAGTGTGCCGAGACAAGTCACGTGGCAAGATCAACAAAATTTGACAAGTATGAGTATACCACCGAACGCTATGTACCAACATTCCGCGGATGTTCACTTAAATCCCGGGTGCTTTTTAGACAGCGAAGGGTACCCGTACGACTACGGACTACCAAAACACCCTTGTCGGCCACCAATGATGTCGAACTATTCTGTAGTGGGACCGTTCTATCAGACCTTACCCCACAATAGGCCAAAGGGCCAGAAACTTGTATGCAAATTCGCCAAGGACACAGAATTCAATACGACCCCGCCGACTTGTCCCAATTTCGAGGTTTTCAACGCTACGAACGTAAGGCGCACCTTGGAGGGTTACCCGGTGCCTCGAAATAGGCAAATAGCTTTCGTCGGGAACGGAACCGTATACTATAATGAGGAGTTCGTTCCTTCGCCACCCGAGGGATATAAAACGGAGCCGGTGCAATGTTGCGCGCCTCCGGAAGGTTGTTCGTCGTGGGTGAATCCCAAAGGGACGTGTGCTGTGATGGTGCCGATGGGGATAGCCGAGGGCGCGGGAAGGTGTTATCAGGTGGAAACACGTTGTGTCGATACACAGACTACTGATGCTAGGATGCCGGGTGAAGGTACGGAGAGTGTGTTGAAGCCGCTCCCACAAGTGTCGAATGCTAAGTGTGCGTCGGATATTTGTTCGGAAAGCCCAGACGAAGGGTACGTAGGGGACGCGAACGATATCTGACGACGACGTCAAACGGATAACGCGTAAACAGGGCAATCTAGACGCTAGTAAAGTGATAAAGCGACTGAGTATGAAAATAGTATTGTATATAGGCTAAATCGGGATCGAGCGGTGCCCGGTGTACAGTGCACAAGATAAGGTTTAGAATAAGTTTTGATAAGTAGATTCATAATCATCACCATCAGTATTTTGTAATGCATAGTTATTTTGATACTGTCTTAGTCTTATTACTGATTAGCTTAGTTAAGTATATCTAATTGATATTTAATTTAAAAAGCTCAATGTACGTGTATGGATATTATGTTGAAATTATATATTCAAGTCATATTATTCAAGAATGTAATATTTTAGAATTTGGTAGGATTTTGGAATTTGATAACTTGTAGTTTTGTTTATAGATTTTTAAACCACCAAAGAAGTTGATGAATATGTTTTTGTGCAATATTGTTTTTTATGCCATATGTGGAAGACTTAAAAAAATTTGTAAACCAATGCAAAAATTCCTATCGTGAGATTTTTATAATATACTTTTATATTTTAATATTTATTGTTTTATATTGCTTGTTTGTAACATTATTTGTAATGTTGTTAATGTTATAATTTTTATCCAATTTATTGTTCCGTAATGATCATGGTTTAGGGTAAATAACTTATAACTATGTAATTTAGCGTGTTATACACCACATTTGGGTTAATCGGCTAATAATGTTTAAATCCATTCATTTTATATATAATATCAACCTGTACTGATTACACACTTTGTGCCATTTCATTAGTGTTCATTGGAATGATTACAGTTGATTATAGTTAATGTTTAAATTTAATGTTTAAACCAGATGCTGGCATACGTAAAGCGTTATTTAGAAAATCATAATTACTAATTTCGTGAAATATTTATCCACCTTTTATAACGCAATACCTTAACCAGTTTTAAACAAAGTAGTTAAACGTTTTTATGAGTACAACGGAAGTACCTAAACAGTTTTTTCTACTTTAAAACTGCAGGCATTTTTATTTTCATATGCGCCGTATACCCTAGGGGGCATATTATGTATTTAAAGCTTTCCAACCTTTCGTTATTTAATGAAATTTTGTATATAATCGATCGATTTCAGCTTTAGAGAGTGAGAGACAGATGGCGCTACTGTCAAGGTTTTTTTTTACGATAAGACCAAATATACTATCCGGGCCCTCTATTACCATTGAAAATGAATTCGATTACATGCCCAGATAGAATTTATAAATGAAATTATTGAATTACAGGTCGACAATGAATTTGTTTTACCTTTACAAAATATCAGCAAAAAAATTTGTATTTTTTGGTCTCTGATTCTACGAACTTAATCTGACTGATAAGAAAATGAAAGGAATTATCCTTCGCCTATTTCTCAAATTCCAAAATTCCCGCTACCCTAACAGAAACGTGTCGAACTAATTAACATTTTCCCCGAATTTATCCAATCATTTATTAGGTACACGAATTTTTATTTCGTGGTTTTCCTTTTCCTTGAAATATTCTTTTAATTTCTGTTTGGATACAATATTTCTTTTAAAGCGCGACTTTTTCTCATTATGATTCCGGCTTGGACACTTCTCAAATTACAGTTACTTTGACGTACCTTTCGTATTTCTGTTGAATGACAAAATAATTTGACACATTTTAAATTAAGGTTGAAATGATTGTAGAAACGTATTTAAATTCCTAAGAAATATTTATATTTTCAGCTTGGATTTTGCTTGAAAAGGTGTTTAATAATTTCATTGATTGTATCGACAATATCTGTCAACTGAGCAAGAGTCTTGTTTTAAATGGAAAGGATTTTGGCCGCAGTCCACTTTTGTAGTCACATTTTGTTTTCCAATTTTATTGACAACTCTGTTAAAAGAACACTGTTAAAAGAAGTGACAAAATAGACGTAAAACGCACATGCTTTTTTTGATAACTTTTTCGTACGAAAAGGCATTGCTGACGTCTGGTCTGCTGCTCGGGCAAAACACGACTGTCGCAAAATTGTAGCACTCTTTCTTTTTGTAGTACATTTTATTCGGACTTTACATAATTAAATGCACGCTTCTTGGACCAATATTAACCAAATGCTTAGGTATTAGGTTATTAATATTGATGTATCCTTCATCTATATTGTATCCTTATTATTCGGAAAGGAGACACGTGTCCAGCAGTGGGACAATATTGGTAGACATCGACGACATTGGTATACTTATTAAATTCAAAAATAAAAGCAAAATTAAAATATTACACAGCAGCTGTGTAAATACTAATCATATTTCTTTTAGGCCATTCATAGCGATAAAGTATAAAATATTCATACGCAGAACTTGGCAATGATTCTCGTATTGTACTTGGCAACATGGCCTTTGGCAATACACAGATAAAGTATTCTGAATAATGTTATGGATATTTTATTTTTCGTACGCGGATTTGGAAGTTAAAATTAGAAGGAATTTCTTGGGATATTTAAATTTATAAATTTATAATCCATCTCACAGAATTCTTAGAAGTCAGAAGAAACTCAGTATTTAAATCTAGTACACCCTTTTCTGCCTAAAAGACGTATACTTTTCCTATCCAATAAGATCTTCATCAGCAATAGTGATCTCGTGACACCAGGGATCTGCATACAATTTGGCAAGAATAGGTGCTACCACAGTGGAAATATACGAAGTATTTTATATGTAAAGAAATGTTCCTTAAATATTACTTTAACATAATAAAAGTAACATTACATACTTTTACGTATACCAGGCATTAAAAACGTGACGAGCAAATGGTAATGAAATGGGTTTTTATTTTAATGTTTTATGTATAACATGCTTCGATGAATAATGTAATTTAAAATTGTTTTATATACAGGGTGAATTTTTCAAATGGGCCTTCAGGGCCAAATCGGAAGCTATAAGGATTATCGAAAAATGCCAATTTTGACAAAAATAAAAACTGCATCGTTCGTTTTTCAAAAAATCTTTTTCACTAGCCAGGAATCGAAAGAGTTCATTTTGTAAAAAATAATACACCCTGTATTATTGCATCGTCGGATAGTGTCGCTTATAAGGATCAAATTCTGGAAAGTAATTAGAAATGACAAACTAAA
>DWIJ01000458.1:0-11381 GCA_018248315.1 Chioides albofasciatus
GAGCGAATGCGATGTATGTCATAAGCGATAGCGACAAACTTCATAAAAATGTGTTAGTGCAAGTTATAAGGATTTGCTTATTTATATAAATGAAAACTAACACAGACTGATGGCGAATAAACTGAAGTCCATTTTATCACATTTTGTATCGTTTAAAAAATGTATTTTTTATCAGAAACACGCGTTTACTTTTGTTTACATCAGTCATAAAGTAAAACATGTCAATTGTCTCTTTCCAAACCACAAATAATATTGTAATGTTCTTATTTCAAACGTTTTAAGTAATAAGTATTTTTATTATTATCAACGAAATCATTCCTAAAGTACCTAGGTACTTGTCCTTGAGTTACAATAGATGCAAATGCGGGAACAATAGGGGAATAATGCAAGCGATAATGCGGGCGCCATTGTAAAAACTACGTTACTTTTAATACATATTTTTGACATTAAAATGTCCCTTAATACAATATTTTTAACATAATAAACATTCTGAACATATTAAATGACTTAATCCAAATTCAAAATTCTGTACACAAGCAAGAAACAACAGATTTTTCTTTTATATATTTCCATTAATTTTAGCGGTTACTTTGTGTCGTAATAGAGCAAAGGCCTAGTAAAACACGGACGTATGTTTACTTCCCGATATATCCGTAATTACTGCGTGTAACTGCATCCCAACGTCACATCAAAGCGTGTAAATGATACATTTACGGCAATGTTTCTCAAAGTGTAGGGTCCATAGAAAATGGGGGGGCGTTAAAACGGTTTAGGGGTAATGTCCTCTATTATCTCGCAGGCAAAAATAGAAGGACCTTTTTATTTCTTGTTTTTTTTTTCGCCAACCTTTAGAGGCGTAATTGATTTTAAAATTAAGTTACACAATGTTTAACAAAAAGGCTTGGGGATACTTAATTTATAGCATTATCTAGCAATAGTTAGTCTAAATAACCTTTTTTTCTTAAACGAATACTTTCTTAAACTAAAACAAAAATGGTTATGAAGAATTTAATAAAAAAAACCTTGGCCCTTTACTGCTTGAGTGATTTTTTTTAATTGGCACCCGCGCCTTTGCGCTAAATCCTGGTTATTATTTTATTTAATCAGCGAGTATCCCGAAGAATTTCGGAACATAAAACCGTTAGATTATAAAGGGTTATACAAACAATGCGTCAAGCCGTGAGTAAACTTTTCTTTTTTATTTAAATAAGTTGCGAACAACCAACAATCTTATGAACTAAAAATGTAACAACTAAATGCTAATAGATTTTATTTAAGTTCATATCATGTTATATGTAAGTAGGTGTTCTGTTTAGCACGATTCTTGACAATAGTGTGTACGGTCGACCCGTAATGTAAACAGCTCATTCGTGCCGTCGGCTCATGATCACGGATTATGTTACAAAAACTAGGTAAATGAATACAATCGTTCAGAACGCAGTTCGTACGAGTATGCCATTTAAGAACGTTCCAGCGCTCTTACACAACAGTTGAGGTTGAGGCCGTAGAGGATCCAAAAACCAAACAAAATTTAGCTTTTTCTTATAAGTTATTTAATAGATATGAAAGAAAACCTTTTAAAATGATATATTTTGGCATTATGAAAATAAGAATAGTAATTTAGTTCTTTTAAAAACCCAATCAAGACATAAAGCAAATATATCGAAATGAAACCCTTTTAACTATTTTATATGAATTACAAAACACTCAACATATTATGTATTGTGAAATTTTGCCGTCAATAAAATAGGTACAAATAATTGCGTGACCTTATAAAATTGCAATTATAAGTCTGCCAAATACTTTGATTCTATTTCCTTGTTTTAATGTTTACAATATTACAAAAAGAGTCTAGGGACATTGAACATTAGAAATATTTTAACTATCAAGTCACATTTTTGTCAGGACCATGATACGAGTCATGCATCGTTCGAAGCAGTCCAGTGCATAAATTAAAAGAAATATCCATATAAGAGTCACGATCACATTGACATTGGCACTCGTGCCCGCGGCATTGCAATCTAGCAAGTAGGTAGTGAGGTTTGTGAGCTTGGATTATAAATTATATACCGTAAACTATATGTATATGTCATACCTGACTGCCGCCTTGCCATTTCACAGTTAAATATCCGACACTAATAACTAATGGAAGGAGAAATAGACCGCTTTTAATGAATTTCAAACTGCAAAATTAAACACCCTTATAAAATACGAAAGACGAGCATCAAAATTTTCACACGGATACTTATTTTTTTCTCGTATTAAATATAGCCTATATTCATCAGGGATAATGTTGTTCAAATCGGTCCAGTAGTTTCGGAGCCTCTTCATTTCAAATAAACAAACAAAAATCTAATCTTTCCTCTTTTTTATAATATTTAGTATTGATTAAGTAGACGTAGTTATAATTCGGACCTTTTATTTTTGACCATGGAAATTAATCGAAATACAAATGAATTTGTGAAACTATGTCGAATATGCCAGAAGGTAAATATGCAGCGCATCTATCACGAAATTAACTAACCAATATTACCGATTCAGATATTATCGCAAATAGGCAATCAACGAATATTTCACATTTTGGTAGCCATTGCGCTGTAATAATACAAGGTTAATGCATTCCCAAAATGTTTCTAATCTGAAAATTTTGAGCATACACTTGTACTCAATAAACATTCTTATACCAATCTTTTTTTACATGAATAAATATTTTCTTTCTTTCTTTCAAATTAATTGTGTATCATCGTTAGAAATGTAAATTACTCAACGTTAGTAAGTGACAAACCGGTGTAGGTGCAACAAAGTCCGGTCCAATATCTTTCATTATCAACTTTGACCATGCAGACAAGCAAATACAAAGACCAATGCGGCGTCTACAACGTACTCCTGTGGTCCATTTTCAAAGAGCCGTTTTAACCCAATTAGTAAAGTTAGGCGTGCAAGCCGATATGTTTTCAAAGAGAATGCGTAAAAGCCCGCTACTCTGTTATTGGCTCGATTTACCTCAGACACTGTTTAATTAACTACGTTACCTACGAAACACCATTTGCATACCACCGTAGCTTATTTCATGAATGTATTTGATTTATCTGATGCTTTTTCGACGTAATAAATTGTATTCGGATGTGATGAGAATTGCACAACACAATTTCAAAAGAATGTCTGTGAAAAATTCAAACTGTGCCCGTTTTTATCTATTTGCTAGTGTAAAAGATTGAATTTACGTATTACTATGCTTAATAGACTTTTATATATTTGTAATGCAAAGCACATTTTCGAGTTTCACCGTGCATGCACCTACAAAATGATTCCTCTTAATTCAATACAGATCATTCGGTACTACTTTCATTTCGATAAATCGCGCCTGCACGTAATTCGTTCAATATTATCTTTTTGTGCCACAGTCCATGTGAACAAAATATATGGGAGCGAGATTTTCCCGCGACAAGGCAAGTCGACTCCCGCGCTCACTCTCACGGTGCCTTCCGTCTTCGCCTTTGGACATACAATAGCTACACATTACTGATCGCTTTTTCTTCACCTTTGTTGTCGGTTCATACTCGTTAGTGCTTAAGATTCCTGGAACCGAGACTCGTCTTTTTCTCGCATCTTATAGAATCAAGATTTCTTCCGCGTATCGGCTTTTTGCCGATAACAGCGTCGATTCGATACCAGTCCTTCGGAGCAATCAACGACCTGATCCAATTTTGATCTGGAACGCGTCGTTTGATAAAAGACCTTATTGACATCACTTCTACCGCGTCCTTACTTAACAAGAAAGTAATTATCCTGCACTTACTTCACAACTTGCCTTTTAACACTAAATAAATATTTACGACTTCGTAATTTTAATGTTTTGCAAGTCAATGCATTTTAAGAGGTAACAGCGCTAATCGGCACGGTAAACTTACGAATTAATACACTCGGCAGCGCTGTCTCTACCAACACTTCTGTAGAGAAAGAGAAGTCAAATCTGTTTTCACTGGGAACTGTGCCATCTGGGTGCAATAAAGGTAGCAACCGACCGACTTCTGGTTAGTTATTTATTGTAAACAAGGTAACCATTTACATTACCAACTGTTTGTCTCCACTATATTAATAAAATTAATAGCTTATGATCCATGTACATTTGTAGTTACTCGCATGTATATACATATATTGCCATGGCCGCAACATCTAGGCCTTAAGTGTAAAAAAATATTAAAAGATAATTTAGATCTAACGCGGATTAATCCCTCAAGATATATTTCCGTAGTGGTAACAAAATGGTTAATTTACATATTCTGGCTTAAGTTTCTTCTCGCCGCCACGGTTGACAGAACGGTCGAGTTTCTCGATGCTCTGCATCAACTGTTCCTCGTCTTTCAGTCGCAACTCCTCGCCGATGGTCTCCAGATCCCGCACCGGGTTAACGTCTCCGTCCACGTGGATGACATCTTCATCGTCAAATGCACCTGAAATACGGTATAAGTGTAAGTGGAAGGATTTTTACATGCTTGAGAGAAATAGCAAACAGCTTTTTGGGAAAAAAATTGTCCTATTTTATTAATTGAATTCGAAATGCGGTAGAGCCAGTATGGTTCGATCACACTAATTACTAGGGTGTAGATACCCGATGATGAGCATATCATTTTAGTCTTCAGGAGTGGCAATGCATTGGGTTCAAGTAGAATCTGTTATATATGGAGTTGATCATAGAGGTCTAAGAAGCAGCGACCACTTACCATTAGGTGAGTTGTATGATAATTTGCGACTTAAATCTTATAAAAAAATGAAAAACGAAAAATATACTTACGGCATAAATTAAATATGGCATCGCAAGCTTTGATATGGGATAAGAAAGCGTTCCCAAGTCCCTGGCCCTCCGCCGCACCGCGCACGAGCCCGGCGATATCCACTACATTCAGGAACGCTGGTACTTTGCTAAATAACGGATTTTAAGGGAAATTAAAAACTGACAACGTCACAGTGCAAAAATCTAAGTTCAGTATAACAAATTAATAAAAGGCCCACTCTCAAACAATGGAAAATTCAAACAATTTAAGTGAACCCAACAACTCATAATGTTAAAATCGTGAAGTCGTTTGAATTGTAGAACGCTCTACAGCTAAAGACATTACCAGTAATATCATAGGCGGGTACAAAATGTCATATTATGTCTAATCTATTGAATATGTACAATAAATGCAGGTAGTTAACCTTCAATATTAGAACTGCATGCCGTTAACCAATATACAGAAATTAAGGGCTTTAGCTAACTTACCTAACAGGCTTATGGAATTGACACAGGTAGTCAAAACGCTCGTCGGGGACTGGTACCCTACTTGCTGAAACAAAGATAAGTTCGTTAGATAACTGCATGCTTACCTATAAAATAATTACAATTTAGATACGAATTAATTTTACCTTTGACTTAGTTCGACTAACAATTGAACTAAATGAATTGTTATAATTAAAAAGACGAGCCATGCATAAACGTAAAATATTTATTGAGAACATAATAACAAAATTAATATATCAAAAAACTAAAGCGGGTTAACAACTTTGTTAAACTCCGAACAATAAGAAAGACTTCTTGACGTTGAAGCTACGCTGGAAACTTTCCCGACAGTTCCAGAGTCAATTTTCCGAGGACTGCATCGCGTTGGATACGTCACGAACGGGTTATCGACAGATCGTAAACGAGAACTTATGTCGTGTATAAGCTTGCATCGAGCCTCGTAGACCATGAAAGCCTTTTCATACTTTGATAAAACAGGTTTTGTAATTAGTGGGTTATTAATTTTAAGGAACAAAGCTATGTGCAATAAGCCAGACACTTTGATATCTAGACCAGGATATTTCGGTCTGGCAACAGTTACAGAACAACATGCTTTGGTCAAAATATTTCCTACAGTTTGTTCTAAATAGCCCAGATTCGGTAAACTTTTTAACGATAACTTTGGAAATGCAGGCTGTTTGAATACAGTGACATCATAATACGTATGAGGTTTAGCTAAAAAAGTTTGTTGACACTTTTCACTACAAAACAAATAGTATTTACCACCGTAACTGGCAGCAAATTTTTTATCGCCTTTAACAATTTTCTGAGACGGTAGATTTTTGGCGTATGTAACTATACAAATTCCGTTTTCGTAAAGCAGCGTAGGGCTTATTATTTTTACAGCAACTGGAACTTCCGGAACATTTATCTTTCCTTTCAAGTAAACGTTCGGCTCGGATAGACCCAACTCCATATGATCAGGACAAAACCAATATAAAGTATTACCAGACTGGACTAGACCCTTTTTATCGACAGGGAAGCCACTATGTCGGAGAACATTTTTACGAAGGCAAATTGGACACATATTTTTAAAGCAGGACATACGTTGTTCGAATATGTCATTGGAAAAACACATAACATGCACCGGTACTATTTTTGTTTTAACGTTACATAAATAATAATTTACTTTTGAAATTATATCCTCAATGTAACGAGTAGTGTCGTGTAAACATTGCCACTTTGACGAGTCCCCACAAACAGTGTAAAGATTTTGAATATCGCCGTCTATCCACTGTTTTATTGCGTAGCAATTTTCTTGCCATTTATCGTATCGGTATTCAATAAAGGGACGTGAATAGGGCGGTTTATATTTCAGCAAGGGAAAGTAAACTTCATTTTGCGAATTTCTGACAACAGTATTTTTATTACAAGTTATATCGATTATTATGAGCGGATATAGTCCTATTCTCTGAAGTTCACTAGCTTCTGCGGGTGTGTCAGGAAAACCATCGAAAACAAAACCACTTGTTACAACACGGTGGTCAATTGTAACAATATGCACCGCATCCATAATTAATTCACTGTCAATGCATTCGCCTAATTGAAGTTTTTCCCTCATTTTAGCAGCTAATTCCGACCACTCCATGTTTTCCAAAACGTGTCTTATAGCCTGTCCTCTAGATATGCTCATTAATCCATAACGCTTAGCTAATTTTGACACCAGTTCACTTTTTCCGCATTTTCCCGGTCCAATAATGCCAATTCGTAATGGATATTCCCAGTAAGAGTTAATAGCATTGCTTTCGATATATTTAAGCGGATTTTTTCGAAATTTCTGTACATTAGCAACAGAACTCAAGAAGTATATATAGGAGCGATGAATGACAGGGAAAATTTTATTCATACGTTTACACGCATTGAAAGGATTTGATATAGTTTGAGAATTCTCAAATATATAAACAGGACACATTCGATTAAATTTACTTATCAAGTAAAATCCCTCCGTTAACAGTGTTTCGGCAATATCACAGGTAATTATGAATGTTTGTTCAAAAAATGAGCTTTCTCTGTTTCTTAAAAAAGAAAGTTTAGGAAGTAGGTTTCTCATGACTTTGACTGCGGATTTATTCCCGTTGAGAGATATGTTTTTGATCTTTTGTTCACTTAAAATGTCTTTTAATGTTTGTATATTCTCATCGTCTATTTCAAAGATACTCTCCAATCTTGAATTTATTCTTTCTAAAACATCCTCTGCCTTTTCCCATTGCGTTTGGTCAACTGGCTCTGGATTAATTTGAATCATTTCGTTATACAAATTAAACAAATTTGCATCTACATTTGCTGAACCAGATGGATGAGCATCAATGATAGTACTTTGAACAGACGTAGGTATTTCAGGATTAATATCAGTCACGCTCATGTCTGAAAATATGTTGTTTATAATTTCATCAGTTATTAGTTTTATTACCACTTCTTTGGTTATAGCGTCAAACCATACCTTTCGCTCTTTTTCAAATTTAATCCTGGCTTCATTTTTTGCTTCATTTAACTGATTTTTCCATCTTTTCAACATTTTCGATGACAATCTTTCGAGTGTTTTCTCCGAACTTCCTTGTAAATCGATTATTAAATCTGGTATACAAAAGCAAGCCACCATGTCCTCTACATCTGTAGGTAGTTTTGGAAAACCGTCTAATACAAATCCAATTTCTGAAAATGGCTTAGTGGACCATAATAATTTAATGAGTTTCTGTATGAATGTAGATATTAATGGAGCTCCTTTTTCGAAATAATTGTATAATATTCGTCGAATTTCGTTTTCATTGCCTAAAATATCGGATACGTATTTGTCGTTTTCTTCATCTGCTTGAAACTCCGTGACAGCTTCGTCGTCTATAGGAGCATCTTTGAAACTGTTCTCGTATTGACGGCCAAATTTCTTAAAATGTTTAGGTATCAAATAATGGTTGATAAGTTCTGCAAAATCAACGTGAATTAGGCCTAGTTCCTTTGCTATGTGTTTACAAAGAGTCGTTTTCCCGCTACCAATACTTCCTATTACGCAAATTCTCAGAGGAGGCAATGATTTAAATGGTTTATTAAGTGACTGATATTTAGTGACATCTTTTTGAAATACTTCTAAACATTCTTCCTTAGAAAAGTAATAAGATTTATTATCAAATTGCGTGCAAAAATCTGGTTTTCCTTCCCAAATAACATTATGGTCATAATAAGCAATAGGGCAGTAAATGTTAGTTTCACCCAAATAATAAGGATCATTATATGTTAACATATCTTGGATGACATTATATTCATCATCCTTTTCCTCTAATTCAGCGTTGTCTAAAGGAGTGCAAGATAAGTAATAACATTGTCTTAATTTTAACAACACTTCGTCTAAAATTTCAATATCACTCTTATTTTCAATTTCTACTATAATAACAGCTTTAGAATTTTCCTCCAATTTCAATTTCACAGAATCCCATTCTTCACGGAATTTATCAATTGCTTCAATAAATGATGTAAGTGATTCCGCAGACTCTTTTGCCTTATCCTGTTCCATAAAAACGAGATCAAAAACATTAATTAACATCTCTTGTATTAGTATCTGAACGTCTAAAGAACTGTTATCTTCGGGCATTTTGTATCGTTGTTTCGTTTTTACTAGAGGGTCGGATGATAAGAGATATCTTTCTTGATATTTTTTGGGCGATTTATCAATAATAATATATGACCTTAAAATTTCTATGTCGACTTCCTTGTTTTCCATTAAAACTATGGTATAGTCAGGTAGTAGTTTATATTCGCTAAGATATCCCCAGAATTCTGGATCTGATGGAAAACCATCAATTATAAATTTACCATAGTTTTGGTCAGTATCCATAGATTCCTTGTCAATTGTTAATAATACTTGTACCATTTCAGTCATCAGCTCTTCAGTGGTGGGTTCAATATCTTTTTGCAAATCATTGGCCAATATATAGGCAGAGATAGCTTCTGTAACATCTTTATCACCGAGGACAGGTAAAGTAGGCCTAACTGTCTCAGTAGTTAATTCGGTCGGTGCATACATTAAAATATTGTTATCTAAAATAGCGTCTTGACATAAATCTAAATCATTCAGTATTGGTAAAAATGACAGTTGATTTTTCAACTTTTCCATTTTTTTCAATTCCATTTCAGATAAAGGTGTTTCCTCCTCAATCATTTCTTCTTCTTCTTCGCCTAGGAACTTTGAATATCTTTGGAATAATCTAACATACTTTTGCAATTCCGGTAATACTGAAGTAAACCATTTATTCAAATTTGAACTTCTTTCTATCTCCGCACTCTGCCATTTCATGAATCTAGCGTCTTCAATGGTGGCTATTATTTCTGACAAAATGGATTTAGAAAAACTATCGTATTTCTTTCGTTTTTCATTGTTTAAAAAGGTTTTATAACATATGATTGGTGTGTCAAATAGCCACGACATGCATTCCGCAATCATTGTTTTCCCGGAAGATTTAGTGCCTATAATGATCACTCTACAAGTAGGTTCCAAGTATTCGAGCTTTAGATATGGTCGAGGATTTTTACAAAATGAAACCATAGCATCTAGTGATGATAAAAGGTAGACATGTTTAAACAATGATACAGCTAGTTTGGGCTTTCCTTCCACTGCTCGCCTCTTTTGTAATTCAACAGGACACCTGGTATACCACAGAGATGAATATCTATTAAAATTAAGAACTCCGCTTCTAATAGTGTTTAACTGTTTAACTGTACTCCAAAATTCTTCTGGATCTTCTGGAGGTTCCTCAAGATACAAGGGTTTTGGTATAAGAACAGGCTTAATAGGCATCAAAAGTAATTTTCCCATTACATAATGTAACATTTGATGAACAGAGGTGCGGCCATCAATTTTTAATATGTATTTAGAATCAAAATCCTTAAGCTTTTGTTCTATAAATGGATCAATATTGTTTTTGTAATTACATATTTGATTCATAGAATTAAATGTAAAATTAATTGGATGCTTGCAGCTATATTTTGGGTTGAATACATGACTATCATAAGGTTTACTATAATCAAACATAGTATATTTACAGGGCCACCGTATTTCTAAATCGTTAAATGATGTAAAAGGATTAAAAGTATTCATGTTGTTTAAACAATTAAAGTACTTTCGGCTCTTCTTTGTTAATGTATCTATATCTGGACTAATAATATGTATTATGATATCAGGTTTAAAATTGAAAAGTTCTACAGATTGCTGCAATAGAATAGCTTTCTTTGTAGAGAAGGAAATATTGCGATAGAATATAATATCACTACAAATATCTAATAAATATTTGGGCATCTCAACAGGTGGCTCTTCTGCTTCTTCAGCTTCAACTTCCTCTGGTGGTTGTTCTTCTTCGACCTCTTCTTCGTCGGCTTGATCAACTTCACTGCTAACTGAAGAGTGTGGTGACGTTTTTTGTACTTTTTGTTTTGGTTTCTTCCTTTTAAGGTTCCAGATTATATCGTAAAGTAACTCATCTACAATTGTAAGAGATTCCTCAGCATACAAATTGTTTAAAAAATATTGCTCCCTCTTACTTGAAGTTACAAGAGGTAGACCTGATATAACATATCCCCTATGCTTAACAACCGGTGACTCTACTTTTTTTTGCATAATTGATAATACATAGTTAAAGTTACAAACTTTATTATGCCTCATATTATAATCTAAACACCTTCCTGTGGAGCTTTTTTGTTCAATTTCTTCTAATAAAACATTTCTAGATGACAAATGAATACAATTTAACTTCTTTGAAAGACTTTCACCAAGTGTGTATGAACCAAGGCCTGGTTTTCCTATTATTAAATAACAGGTAGGCTTTATCTTTAAATGAGCTTCTTGGGCATCACTATCCGTCCACAGATTGACAAATTCTAAATCAGAGGGCAGTGGTATAGAAGTATTATTTAGACCAATTACTGCTGCCGCTAAGGGTGGAGCATTGTCAACATCTTTGGATTTAGTTTTATTTATCAAATTTATGTCACCACTATATGTAACATCCTTATTAATTTTAATATGATTAATATTATATTTGTCTGTTACTTCAATATTATTTTCATATCTCTCATA
>DWIJ01000459.1:0-11380 GCA_018248315.1 Chioides albofasciatus
TCGTTTTGCTAAACAGTATTTCTAAATTGATGGAAACGCTTAGATATTCATTTAGGATTTTAGGTATTTTATATTAATTATTAGCAACGCCAGCCTTTGCGTTACGTCTCTTTCTAAAAGCTTAAATTTTATAACTTTTAAAATCTAATCATGTAAGTCAACAATTCAATTACAGATATCAGCAATTCGATTAACGAATTCTTCTAAACGTTCCTCATTTACATCCGTATCGCCATTTTTCTTGCCTCTACTCACAAAATACGGATCTATTTGAAGTTGGGCTACTAGTTTTTTCAGTGTAGTTCGTCTTTCTCTTTCAGTATCGTCGTCATCGCGTTTCACTTTGTGGCTATCGTTTTTAATAACTAGTAAATCAATAGCTGAACACATAAGTTCCTTTGCTTTAACAAATTCATCTTTGAGAATTGTGGAATTTCCAATCTTGATATATTCCGAATCTCTCTTACCTCTAGCAATATAATACGGATCATTTCGTACAGATTTCACTAGATCTTCTATTGCCCCGCGCCTGTCTCTAAATCCTTTGGGTAATTTAAAATTCGTATACTTTTTACCCCTTGAAATAAAAAATGGATCGTCTTCAGCGGACGAGCGAGTATTTCTCTCAATTAAAATATAATGTGGTTCTTCTGCAAAAATTCTATCGTCAGATACTGTATTATGTGGCGTGGACCTAAAATTGGATTTTGTAGCAATCGCTTTGTTTCCAGATTTTAGTTGATTAGATGCCGCATTCCTTGTTGGATCGATAAAAAAATTCTCAAGTTGGCTAACACGGCCTCTCTGATTCCAAAATGAAGTCTGTTCACCCCTTCGCATTCGTGCCAAATTTTCTACGTTGTATGCTATATTATTCATTTCACTAATAATATTTTCTTTTAAAGCGTACTTCTTTCTACCACGATTGTCCCAGAATGGATTTGAATCTTGTGCTTTCCAATAACCATATTCTTGTTTTTTTCCATGATTCTCCCAAGATGACGTTTCAGTTTCCCGTCTCCCTCTAGAACCCCAAAACGGGTCGTCTTCTTGTTCTTGTCTCCTTCCTCGATTTCCCCAAAATGGCTCTACCTCATCACGTCTTCCACGATTACCCCAAAACGGTTCATCTTCATCCCGTCTGCCTCGATTACCCCAGAATGGTTCATTTTCATCACGCCTACCACGACTGCTCCAAAATGGTGGATCGACAACATCTTCAGATTTAAATTTAACTGTACTTCTTCTTCCACGATTACCCCAAAATGGTGGTTCCTCTTGCCTTCTTTCTCTATTACCCCAAAATCGATTAACGCTCCAAAATGGAGCTATATCATTATGAGCATTTGGTTCCATATATTTGGAGCATGTTTTACAAGTATTATCCTTAAACCCTATATCGTTTGATCTGACGTCTTCATCACTTTCAGAACTCTCACGTCGACCTCTGGTTCCCCAAAATGGTAGTTCTTGGGCAAAGCTTGCATCATCTACGTTTAAATCATTATCTTCATTTAGATATTTCTCAAAGCCGTTTTGATTTCTATTTCCTAATTCATGTCTTACATGGGTTGTGAAAAGTTTATCGATATCCCCCGGTGACCTCTTAGAACGTTCTTTGACTTTTCCACCTATTTTTCTAATATTTTTGTTGATTTTCTTTAAGACTTTCGTGTCATTTTCATTTTTACCAAGTACAATCTCATTGGACAATATTAGAAAGAGCATTAAAAATAAAACCTTTTTCTGCATTTTGTAACCTAAAACAAGAATAATAAATATTAAATTATTATGTATGCAGCTCGCACAATTACCTGTACCTTTCTATTCTTATTAACTTTTGTCTTCAATGTTTATCTTCAATAATGGTATATATATGAAAATAATCAGGAAAATAATTATAGTTGGGCAAAATCTATCAAAAACTATTCAACCGATAGACACTAGACAAAAAAAAAAACAAAAAGTAGATTTAAAAAATCCAAAATTACTTACATTAACTCAATTGGTGCACCTTATATCAAATGTTGACCATTATAAATCAATTTTGAATACTCAAAAATGAGAATGGTATCGCACTGATTAGGGATGGTAGGCGACCGTCGTGTTGTACTGTTGCTGAGTTTCTGAAATTTTCTGAAGGCGCCTGCAGCTTTTATAAAGGAATCGTGTGTAGGCGAGATCCCTAGGGCTGGCGGAATGAATTTTGTGTTTTCCTTTTCATTGCTAATTCTACTGGGAACTTGACCGTTATTAAATTAAAACAATGCTCGCTGCGTATTGGACTGGACGTGCCGTAAGGGTTAGTTCTTTCTTACTATGAGAAAAATATTTGATAAAAAAAACTTAAAATCACGCTTTTTTGATAACCCGCGAGTTCTGCTCGTATAAAAATAAATTGATTCGCGAGAATTAATATTATTGTTCTAGAAACGTAGCGAAATGGAGAATTCGTTTTATTTCTTATTAACAAAAACATTTTTTTAATCAAGCGACAAATCGAAAATGCAGTCTACCTGACGGTATAACCATTGCCACTCATGGACGTTTCTTTAAAATGACTGACGAGAATTTATTTTACTGGGCTAAAAACGTGGCGTGCTCCTATTATTAATTTTATGAAGTCCTGCCTGTGGTCGGCCACAGGTGCGATTCTACTGGGTCTAAATTTACTAGGACTCAGCCTCGTATAGTATAAGTATCTTTCCGTCACCACACCCATGAAACCAGAACACAGCAACACAAAATTGTTATGATGCATAAAGGAGTAAGATTTTGGTGTGAGATTTATTCCAAAAAGTTGTTAATGGTTAAACGTGGATCGTAGTTATAAAATAACTTAGGCGACATTCGCATGGGTTTCACGTTGTTTTTTTTATTGATTAATTTGACTACCTACTAAAATTAATACAGGTTTATGGCAGACGCATTGGAGCTTACGTTGCTTGTTACAAGTTACGAAATGCAATATAGGAGTATCATTCCATTCGCTAAACAGGAAACTTATTTTTTACATTTATTGCACAACCCTTGATAGTTATTTGGTTACGAAATTGTTTTCTGCGGTCCACTCTCAGAAAATTCAATGAATATGTTATTTTCTATCACATAATCCAGTCAATTCTGGTTGCTCAAAATATCGTCGTAAATGTACAATACATATAATGTTAAAAGACCTATAATTATGTACACGTTTTTATCAAATAAGTATGCATCTCAAATTACATGGATTCTACGTACTTGCTACTTAACTTGCTAAATTGATTAACTTTGTAGGTCGCTTAAGATCAACATAAGGCTTTACGCGTTTCAATGACGAATTACTATAATTATTTATTACTTCCCAAATGTTTTCGCCTTAACAAGCACATGAGAAATGAAAGTAAATATACAGAAAAAATAGAATTTTCCAGAAGAAATACGTCTTAACAATCTTGTTTTGTTCGGACTGACGTTTGTCTTGTTACTGTGATTAGAGTCCAACGCAACTGAGCGGGGAAATAGGGGTAAAATGGTACAATAATTAAATAAGTAAAAATCTTCTAACATTCCAATAAGCCTCTTTAATCCATTACTCGTATCTTATGTAGTATGTGCCAAATACCTGATTGATTAAAATTACATGTTAAAATGGGGCAAAATGATCACCAAACTTTATAAGCCCGGTTGCACCATACAAACATACAATTCCGTAATTCTTAGTTAACAACGTTCGGCCTAAGTTAATTATGTTCGCGGCATAAATCTTTCGTAATTGGCCTCTTGTTACACAACACTAAGAGCTCGGGACGTGTTGAAATTATATATGTGAGGTACACGAAGTTTCATGATGGCTTCCAACGCTAAAATTGTTATTTATGTAATAAACTCGCGCGTGATAATTGCCAGCCTTTCAGCCACCTTTGTTTATGCTCGTTTTAAAGTGTTATTGTAGGTTCTGATATCTGGGTCATTTTTACTTTAATAGTCTGATAACTTCAAATTTTATGTTATATTTGGCTTGTAATAAAAGAATATTGTAAGTTGAAACGATTGGCAAAATTACAAAGTGTTTTAAATACTTAAATAGATTTTTTCATAAGATAAGTCTAAAATAAGTCCATTCAAAAATATTGTACAGGTATTAGAAATTTTTAGATAAACAGATATTAATAATGAGTTTTAGAAAGTAATCATATTCACAAATATGCATATCTTATGGTCATGATTATCTAATAGTTAATAACATTATTTGTCACAAAATATCTTTATCGTGAGACCATACGTCACATTTTTCAACACATAGTTCACCAATTCACCCTTTCAAACCTGCCAATCAAATCTAAAGTTTCGCGCCTTTCACAAATGGCGAATCCGACACCCACGCGCTTAAACTCTGCGGATAAAGGCCTCCCAAATTTTGAATCCATTTCGAAGTGGCTTAAATAAAGTAGCGAGTGAAATAAAATTGGTAGTAACACGAGATAATGTTAATGATTGTTCTGCGCAAGCAATTTCGTTGACCAGAGGGTTAGTGGGCGTGCGGATTACGGTCTAATCGGGCGGCGGCGATGACAATCTGCCATACGACACGTGGCTGTCACGTGACCGCCACGTGGGCGCGGTACAATCGTTACTGCAATGGAAGTTTGAGAACTTTTGCGCCTGGCGCTGGACGTGAAACTTTCTCTTTACGTTCAATTTTGCTTCACTCTCGCAAAGTTACTAAGTTTTAAAGACGGTTGAGGTGCAAGGTCAAGTTTGGAACATGAAAAGTTGTGATTCATGAAAACAACGAACAATGAAATTATATTAAAAACCAGTTACATTCACAAAACAAGAGAACATAATACTGCCATGTGTCGATACTTACCAATAATATATTATAATACAAAGAATAATAGAGAAGAGTTTTACATGAACATAAAATATCTTATATTAATTTAAAACAACCAAACACTCCAACTTCATTATACTAACAAAGTAAATACGAAACAGTCTCCATTAATCATGAATATTAGCATAAATTACGTTGAAAGTTCAGAACATTTAAGGGGTCCTCATTAGCATAGGCTTAATTCTCAGGAATAGCGGTGCTTTTTGTGGCCAACATCAGGAATCTTATCTCATCCGGCATTGATTACCGTGAGGGGAGTGTTCGTCTGCTACTTCTATAATATAACACCTATTAGTGTCTCACTGGTGAGCATGAATCTTCTTTCACAGTAACAGTTTAAGCCATACTCCACCTTGCTGTCCAAATTGGTAGACATTGAACATTGGTAGACATCGCCCAAATTTGAGAACCTTTTTCAACACTTCTAGGCATGCAGGTACCCCCACGATGTTTTAACCTTTTTAGCAAATGATAATTTCAAATACGCATATAACTGACAAATCAATTCGTGCCATGGAATCAAACATGTAATTTTGTTATGAAATGTACCAATTGAATCCGACGTCACCATTACGAATTACAAGCAGTGGCCGCTAGCGATAATCAAGCAGTATTGTTGTGGTCGGCCATTTTGATTCCGGCCGCGTTGATAGAACATGTTGATGCCAATCACATATTAAAATAGGTCGAGCCACTAATACTGCCTGACTGTTGGTTTAGTAGGTTGGATTAGGGGGATATCTGAAGAATAATCATGGAATTGTATTGTTGTTTGTGAAATAAATGCTATAAACACGTATCTACAGTGGTATCGATACTAAGTAAGAAGCAATTAGAGTAGGATATTATAAATAAGTTGTTCGTGGTCTGTCATTATCAATAACCCATTACTGTCCTACTGTTGGGCACGTGTCTCCTCTTAGAATGACAAGGATTAGGCCATAGTCCACCGAGCTGGCCAAGTGCGTGTTGGTAAACTTCGCATACCTTCGAGATTTTCCGTTTTTGCTTTTTTTATTAATCTCTCAGGTATGCCAGTCAAAGGTGCGTGCTTTGTCCCTCAGATCCCTCGAATGGGAGGCCGAGTTTCTTAACCATTAGATTTAGATTTCATTTAAATTTGGAATATAACTGAAAAATGAAAGCAAAAGTGTATTGACAACGGACCATTTTACGTAAACGTCAAGTTGTCTACGTCAGTGAATAAATAAGAAGGTGCTCAAGTGTAGTAACTTATTAATGGCGGCTATCACACCGCGGCTTAACACTTTAAGTGCGGTCGGATCGGCCCTTACTTCGCTAAATTATGCACCTTACGCCGTCGACAAATTACTACCATTTTGGATTAAACGCTGTCCCAGCCTTTATGTACATACAGCCTTCAACTTATATAAGGAAGGTTTGCTAATTGGTTGGTTACGGTCTGTTCTTTAGTGTTTTAAGGGCGAGAAAATTGCCAAAGGTACACGTCGATTTGGTCTGAATTTGGGCGACATCAGGGTTTGTAAGATAAGCGTGAAAAATTATGTACTCGAAGTGATTCCTTCTCTATTCCCTTATTAAAGAACAAGCAAGACTTCTAATCAAAGTTGCAAATTCTTAAGCATACATGATATAAGTGCATGATAAGGTACTTTTTTTATCATTTAATTTTGTTTTTAGATTTGAAGATACAGATTTAACTGAATTTTGACTTTATATACTTAATCAACATTTGATGGCCTGCTAGGTAATTACTGTCTCCTGTGAACATTTTTTTTAAAGCAGATCGGACACTTTAGCACTGCTTAAGTTACTATATGGCAGAAATACCCGTGGTAGTTGTACTATCTTAGGGCGACAAAGTTTTTACTACCTCTATTATCTACACGTGTAAAATAAAATGAACATATATTTGACGAAATATTGGAACGTGATGTTTCCCTAGTAACAGTTACAGTACAAAATCAGTAACATAACTTACCAGAACATTACTTCATGCTCTTTATAACACGATTTGTATAAAACGTAATATTTGGTAACATGGTGCTTTGTTCAAATTTTATTTGATGTAATGTTTCTGACAGTTTCGAGTCGAATATATTTTTATGAATAGCAATATTCGAGTTCGAGAGCGGGTCCTTTCAGGCAACTTGTCTGCAATACGCCTGTTATATGTATTCGAATCTCGATTCCTCTCCGCACTGCACATATCGAAGATTTAATAAAATCCCCAGCATCCGGCAAGGCCCTATCTTCTTAATGTCCGTTTTATTTTTCCTCCATCTGATGCATTCACTTCAAAATCGTATTACGACTCCGCGTTTGAACATGTTATTAATCGAGGAAATGAGGTCAGGTGTGGAGGAAAAATAGCACGTAATTTTTCATAGTGAAAAGAAGATTATGATAGAGGTGTGATAAGAGATTCTTTTCCAGCATTCCAGCTTAGTCCTTAGGGGCAACGACGTGTATGTGACCGACCTCAGGTAGGAATCTAATCTTATCTGGGATTGATTATAGATGTTCATGGGCTACAGATGCCATTTACGATCTGGTAGACTGCATGCTCGTCTGCTACATTACATTATAAAAAAGACATAATCGCTCGCGTGGGCTTTGCGTAGCATGAAATAAGTATCTTATGTATTAATTTTATTCAGGTCATCAACTACGCGTGTGTAAAATTTCATTCAAATCCAGTCAGTAGTTTATGCGTGAAAGAGTAACAAACATACCTTTATGCTAACACACGTTATTGAAGTATTAAGTATAAAAATAGATTAGAACTACAAAAAAGCTTTATTATAACTGAAGCTTTCTTGTAGTTCTACGTCAAAAGGAGGCCATTTTGTCAACTACTTTTCTTGATTAACGATGTCTCTACTGTTTTCAGTAATAACCCGCACAAAAAGGAGTAAATATTTTTCGTTATGAAGAATGATTCTTAAACTTTAACATTGTTATGTGATTTGTTATCCAGGTAACGAGTTCGGTCACCCCGAGTGGCTGGACTTCCCGCGAGCTGGAAATAATTCGTCGTACCACTACGCTCGCCGCCAATGGAATCTGGTGGACGACGAATTACTTAAATATAAGTTCCTCAACGAATTCGACAAAGATATGAACGCGTTGGAGGAGAAATATGGCTGGCTCAGATCTGACCCTGTAAGTATTAGATTTTACAATCACGCTTTGTAAGTATTTTCCGTTATCAGATGGCTGATTTTTTAATATACTATTTGTCGAATGCGATTAGTTTCTATAATAATTCATGTTTAGTGACGTCATTCAAGTCAGTAATATGGATGGAGCAATATGTACCTATCAAATGCAATTTATTTATATTATTTAATACAGAACAGTAGGTATACACTGCCCTTCACTGGTCACTTATCCACGCCCATTGGTTTCTGTAACCTAGCCCTGATGGAAATGGAGGATTGATGTTTTGCTACGTGTGAGGATGAAGTCTTGAAATAATATTAGTGACACTTTGCATTTATTAAGTCTGCTTAACATCTGATAGGTGCAATGGGTCATAGTTATTCGTTGATAAATTTCTCTCACATATATTTAATCTCACCAGGCTTACGTATCGTGCAAGCATGAAGGCGACAAGGTGATAGCATTTGAACGTGCTGGTCTTCTGTTTGTGTTCAACTTCCACCCCTATCAGAGCTTCACGGACTATAGGGTCGGAGTTAACGAACCTGGCAATTACCAGGTAAATATTAATTTCTATTTTCTACATAATATTATGCAATTTTAAGCCAGTAGGTAATATTGGAGATTTAATATTTTTGATGATAATGGAATTCCCTTAATAAAAGACGCCTTATGTTATAACTACCATTTATTGATACGAATCATTTTACTGATTATGTGTTGCATATAAAGACGGAAAAATAAATTATATCACTCACATAAAAGGCGTATTTTCTACAAAAACATTGCGTCAGTATAAAATATTCTTGATAAGTTCACCTTTTGTGAATGAACATTATCTAAAAAAATGTCTATAACTTTCTTTCAGGCTGTTCTATGTTCCGACAGCAAAAAATATGGTGGATTTGGTCGCGTGGAAGTAGAAGGAGACTCCCATTTAACACAAAATATGCCCTGGGGGAACAGGAGAGATTCAGTGCAGGTACATTAATACCATTTTTATTGCCTTATAATTTCATGGATGTCATGAATCGTTGTGATTGAGTATGATCCAGGCTTCTTGGGAAATTCTTCCCCTGCAGTGAAACCTAAAAGGTTTGGAATTTTGGAGTCATCTAGAATAGTAATTAATGAATCATATTGACGAAATTTGTGCTGAAAAAATATTTTCACCTTTCATTCAATTGTCATGTTATTTTTTATTTTCAGGTATACATACCGTGCCGTACAGCTATAGTGTATGCTCGTTTCTAGATCTCGTAATTATTTTTAAAATAGTTTTTGAAGCAAAATTGTTTACTTGGCATGAGATTAATATGTTGGCCATTAGCTCAATTACAATAATATAGGTATAGTCTCAACAAACCAATGATTAAGTTAGTTTTTGCTTAATTAAGGCTTTGTAAGGTATCCTGGACCTATATTTGGTGATGAAAAGAAAAGACTTTTATTGAAGTACAAAGATGGTTTATTTAGTAAAAAATTACGATAAAATAGTTGAAGATTGTATGTGTTTTATTTCTTACTTCTAAGATGGTACCCCAATGAGGAAATTATTTTTCGGTGTGCATGAAAGTGGATTAAGTTTCAAAATCTTAACTTCATAGCCAAATTCCTCTGCTAGACTCGCACGGTCTGAGTCCACCACTATCATACATTTATCACCCCGTTGCGTTAAGGGATGCTCTTTATGAGTTTGATCTGCTGTGTGGCAAATACACAAATATTGGTCAATGGTTAGTTCACTGAACTTTTTGCTTCTTGGATAAACCAGTCTGTCGGTAGCATGAAGGGAGCCATAACAGCAAGGGCAGAGAACAAACCTAGCATTAGCTTTCAAGCATTTATCCAGAACCAAATCACTTGCTATGCCACATGCATGCAATGCTACTCCAATGTCAAATTTGCCTATAAAAAAGTCTAAATTACATTGAAAGAAATAGACATTTGAAAGACCCATTTTGTGCACCCTTTCTCTTGCCCGTAACAAAGACTGCTCCTTATTCTCTAACAAAATAACTGTACATTTAGGCAGTAAATGAGCTATTAATATACCTAAATGCCCACTTCCACTACAAAAATCTACTATCAGATCTCCTTCCTTAGCTATAGACATGACTGTTAAAGTTAAATTTTCTAGTTGTTCTGATTTTCTGAGTATTCTCTCATTTGGTAAATGACCGGCGGCTGGGTTGGCTCCATCTGGGATTAATGTCCAATCAAGTTCATTTACTCGATTATTTAAACACACATCTAATTCCATATCATCTTTAAGAATGCTTAATGCATTTTCAATGTCATCCTCTTTTGTGAATAACCTCTTTTTAGGATTGTGTCTTTTGGGATCTGATTTGTAGAGGCTAACATCATCAGTGGTTGGTACAGTTAAATTATCAGTAACAAAATGCTTGATATTGAGATTTTTTAAGAGATCAAATATAGTTTTTAGTTCAGGGAGATTAGTAATACTATTAAACCATTTGTAGGTCAATGGAAGAAGAGATTTAAATGTACTGGACCCTAGAGATTCTATTAAAATATGATACGAAGGGAATAAGACTAAGTCAGCTAATGTTAAAAAAGGTCCCTCAGCAAACTGATGACTTAGATCTAGATCTTCAATCTTAGTGGAACAATCTATTTCAAGATCTTTCTTAGTCTTGGATTTCCATTTTCTACTCTTAGCTATCCTTGTATTATCTGTTGGTTCTTTATTTTCCTTTATTTCTTCAGTTTTATTCGAGTTTAAACTGTCTTTTTTGAAGTCTCTCGCTACTTTATACACATTATGGATCCTGACAGGCTTATGAAGATGGTTTTCAAATCGTACTAAGTTTTCTGGCATCTCTGTAACATTTTGAGCTTTTAGAATATCATGAACCGTCTTTATGATATCAACTTCACAAAACTTAGTCCAGATTGAGACTTCGTTGGGTGCTTGGAGGCAGCTTTTACGAAAGCCGAGCAGGCCATCCTCATGCTCCTGTGGCGATTGTGGTACTGAGCGATATTTACAGATGTGTCGCGCCACAGCACACAAGCCAGTAATTACTGTATCTTCATTAATAACTACAGGAAATACGCACGATGATGCTTGCCATGGCAACTTTCTCTCATCAACATAGTTTAATTCACCATTGGTCACCAAATTTAGAGTAAGTGGTGTATCCCTTGATAGAAATACGAACTTCAAAGTAACTTCTTGAGGAGCGCAGTATTTATAAACACAATATATTAAAAGAGACTCTATTGGAACTTTTATTTCAGGTGATGTTTGATATTCTTCAAAGGTTGAACACGCTTCTAAATATATTACGTTTGCCATGTTCATTCCATGTTTAATTTACTATCAACTTC
>DWIJ01000460.1:0-11376 GCA_018248315.1 Chioides albofasciatus
TAAGTTATGTGCGTTTTAGAAATTAATTATCACTTGCTTTAACGGTGAAGGAAAACATCGCGAGGAAACCTGCATACCTGAGATTTATAAAAAATCTCAAAGGTATGTGAAGTCCAGCAATTCGTACTTGGCCAGCGCGGTGGACTATGGCCTAATCCTTCTCATTCTGAGAGGAGACCCGTGCCTAACAGTGGGACAGTGATGGGATGATGATGTTCCAACTTAGTCCGCAAGAGTAGTAACGCATAGATGGTCGACCTCAGATAGAAAATCCATCATATCTAGGGTTGATAGTAGCTACTACCCATTAGGTGGACTGCATACTTGTCTGCAAGTTCAATTTTAAGTGCTTGCTTAAAAATCTTCAAACGTAGAAGAACAATTTTATTTAGGGGTTGATTATATGTTTTCGTAAGTATTGACTTAACATCAAATGGGCAGTGCTAATTTGCCGAAGCACTTCCATAAAAAATTGGGAATTACTTACATGCTTATATACATACATTCATACAGTCACACATACATAATGGCATACCTTCGAAAACTTACCACAGTCAGATCTACACACATACACACATACATAGTGACATACCTTCGAAAAACTACACTACTCAAATAAAATTACAAAGTCGGCTCCGATCACGTGTAATACCAGCTTCTCTATAAACGCACCCAGTCTAAGAAACGGCTGCGGTTACGCCAAGCCTGTAAATTGTAATAGCCAGGCCATGAGCGGTGCGATACAATTTCCGTAAGTGAATCGAAAATAAGCGCCAAATTGTTATTGTACTCTTTGAGAGTAAGTGAATAGGTATAATATGAAATTGGAGTAGCAAATGAGCTTGCAGTTCACCTGATAAGTAGTCACTGCCATGCAATCAACCTTAAAGCTCACACGCCTGAATCAGGGTCGATTTACGGTGCATGGCGGACGTCGCGATATCGGAAGTATCTCTACACACTTGCCTGCCGTGCAGTGTTCCAGAGTATGTTGACCTGCTTAGGTTATGGCGGCAGGGGCAATGTAGGGACCAAGTGTGATCTCTCGCGTCTGCCACCCTGCCGCAACGCCGATCTTGGCTCCGATCTCTACGGCACGTGCGTGTGTAGCCCATTTTAAATGTTAGTTATGATGTATGGTGTTTTTTCAACCTTAAGTAAAACTAATAAATTTTTAACCATGGATTTAACGACTGGTAAAGCTTTCGTAAACGTTAAAGTTAAATGGTGCAACCCATCCTAAGTATAGTAGTTCCCTGCACTAAGAAATAAGTTACGGATGATCTTAGACATTATATTTAAAGGCAATATATTTTGTACATTAGTTTTAAGTACAATTATTTTTATTAATTACGGAATTGTCATAATATGTTCCTTTTAGATTGAAATCGCTATTTTATCATTTTCCTATTTCTATTTGTATACTTCTTGCCATTGTATTGTTAAAGAATATTAGAAAAGGTGATAAATATTTTGTATTTCTTTTTAATAATTCATACACCTGTTTTGTTTATTAATTTGATCGAATAATTATAACTCACTATGTCATTTGGGAGCGCGTAGAACATAGAATTAAGGTGATTTTATAAAGCAACTTACCGCATTTGTATTAAAAAGTAGGAGAATAATATGAAAGTATTTTTTTAATATTCCATGAAAGCTGAATGTAAACCAGATTTGAAATAATATATGCATATACAGAGAAATGAGATTCAAGTTAGGCTTCTTGCTCATGGCGACTTTTTGTAGCGATGTCGCGCGTTTATTAAATCGCTACCAACACTTGTTAGTCGCATTTGCAACGCGCTAGAGTATCCGCTACTGCATAGCGACTGTATCGATGCAAACGCGCGACCAACAGAGTCCATCTTGCAACTTTAATGATCGCAAGTATTTGTGCCGTTACGGAATCATTTGTAACGCGACAGAAGCGCGACAGTATCGCGTTCCCATCGCGACTATCGGCGTCTATGTGGGCGAGGGCAAACAGCGACCGCTTCGCCACTGTATCCATGCGGACGCGCGACAGTATCGCTACAAAAAGTCGCCGTGGGCGTTGGGCCTTAGTACTCAAAAACAACGACGCGTCTGATGGATATGATTATGTCCTACGCGCATAGAACACACGTATGAAACAGATTTCATGATCTGTTTCAAGTATGTATGAGTTGCAGTGCCTACTTCATGAGGGCTGCGTACTCATTACTTCAAACGTTTAAAAGTAAAGAAAAGCGTCTTTTTTGTACTTGCGTCATTGTAATTATAAAGCGATATAACGCTGCGATTCGAGAAACATAAGAGATTAGTAATAAATTCTATGATTTAGATTTTGTATGTATGCACTGTTACAATGATATAACTTATTTTTAATGCGTACAAGGTAAATAAATAGTTAATTATGTATGAAGTGTTTTATTAACATACTTTCCAATAATTCAAAATTTATTTGCATATTTAACATAACCAGGCGCGGTCGCAGCCTTAAATTTTAGGGGAAGGTCACAGGGAAAATTATTTTGTAGACGACGAAAAAAACGAAATCTCTAATAAAATGTAGTTGCCACCAGTGGCGTAACTATACCGTTCGAGGCCCGTGGCAAATTCATCGGATGGGCCCCTCCCCCCAATTAAAAAAAATGAACCAACAATAATAATATTTTTTTATTTTATAATACTTATTTATACACTTTTACTTGTAAGAGTACAATAATAAATCACTACGTTAAGTAGGTACATACAAACTTTATAATTATACTTAGGTACTTGATTTTCTAATAATTCACTTTAAAATAAAAATACCTAATTATAACCCTGGGTGTTTCAAAAGTAACGTGAATAGGCATCTTCTGGGTAAGCTCGCTCCATCGTAGACCACATCATAGCTTAGACATGATTGTGGTCAAGAGCAAGCCCATTTCAAATAAAAAAAAAAAAGTACAGTCAGCATCTTATTGATATGGGCACATAGAGTAGTCAAAATGATTTGAACAACAAAAAAAGCAATTTGATATACGCAGTCCGAATAATCATATTGTTAAAAGCACACAAGTTGTTCAAAATATAAAATGTTAATTATTAAAATTCCTTCCTTCGGACTTTCTGTTCAGCAAAAGTGGTAATGATATCATCAAAGTTCAAATTTCGGGCCATAGAATTTTCGATGGATAGAATAGCTAAGTTGCTTAACCTGTCTTGTCCCATAGAATTTCTTAAATAAGTTTTTATCAATTTCAGTTTTGAAAACGATCGCTCGGCACTAGCCGTAGTCACAGGAATGGTGAGAAATAATAGAAATGCAGTGCACACTTCAGGAAAGCTTGAAGATATAAAATGATTTTTTATTATTAATAAGTCAGCAAGTTCTCTTATAGAAGATGATGTTTCTATTTCGTGTCTAAAAGAGGATCGAAAACTGAGAATTTCCTTGCAAAACGAGATGGATATATCTTCTTTATATAGATGGACAAATGCTAAAGCCTTCTCCAACAAATCAGTATCGTTCAAATTTTGTAAAGTGGCAGGTTGCAAGACACTGAAATTGGAAACAATTTCATTCATTCCAAGGAAACGCGATCTCAGTTGATTAATGATTATGTCTAATACACGATAGAATACGTTCACTTTAAACAAGCTTTCAGGATCTTGGAGACGTTCATCCTCACAAATTTCATCAAAATGACGTTTCACTTTTCTCTGACGAGTTTTAGGAAATTCAGGGTTTATAGACCATTTCGTTGCAATACTATTTGCCTCCATTTTTAAATCTTCAAATTCATTTCGATACTTTTCAAGTTGTTCTAGACATACTTGTAAACGCTTTGAAGCATTTGAAAGATCGATGGCTTTAGACTGAAGTGCTTTAGAAGCCGCGTCTATAGTTTGCAAGACTTTGCAATGGAAAACTAACAACATAATAAAATTGTAGTTTTCTATCTTCTTCTTCAGCAAGATAGCTTCATTTCTCTCATCTGTTTTGGAATTTAATAAAATAGTTTTTGTAAGCGCTTTTTGAACATCAACAAACCGAACTTTTAAAGCAAACATGGCATCGAAGCGTCCTGCCCATCTAGTTGGATTCATTGTTTTTAATGTTACTGAATTTGATGATACCCGGGTCTCTCCTTTATTGTCAGATATAAAACTAGATAATATATTCCATCGTTTAATACTATGGCCAAAAAAATTATAAATTTGTTGCACAGTTTCGAATAATGTTTGTATTTCTATGACCTCTTTTACTGCATCATTTACCACCAAATTTAAATTATGAGCAGCACAATGGACATAAACTGCATTTGGCTCTACATCTCTTATGAGTTTTTGAACTCCGCCATAAGTGCCTTTCATGGTATTAGCTCCGTCGTACCCTTGTCCACGGCACTTATTGAGAGAAATACTTTTGTCATTTATGGATTTTATTATCTGCTTGGACATTGCTAAGGCAGTTTGATCCTTAACCTCATGAAATCCTAAAAATGACTCTTTAATTACAAGAGTCTTTGGAGTTCCATTTTCATCTTTCTCGATTATACAGTAACGGTAAAGTTCACACAATTGATCTGTTTTGGAAATATCTTGAGTAGTATCAAATAAAATGGAATAAAATGGTGCGGTTACTATTTCATTTACCAGAGCATTTTCCACTTTTTGAACCAGAACAGCAATGAGCTCATTTTGTATTTTTGGACTTAAGTATTTAATCTGGCCCTTAGGTTTGCTTAGCAACTCTTGTAAAATAGGATCGTATTTGGCTAATAACTCAACAATACTCAAAAAATTTCCTTTTGGACCTGAATCGTGGGCATATACCAGTTCTCTATGGCCACGAAAAGCTAAATTACAAGTTGAAAGTGTTAGAGTAACATCAAGGAGTCTAGTGAGTACCTGGCGCCAAAAATTTTTTTCTCTCTTGATAATGGACTCTTGCTCTTCATCTAGTGTTCCATGTAATTGCCACTGTCGATGTACAAAGCATGAATGCAAATGTTCTTTCGATGTCTCATGTCTTTCTATGGCTTCCACAATATGTTTCCAATCATCATAGCCTTCCATCCAAATATTTTGTATATTTTTAGATGCCCTACTTGTGAATAACCAACATGGTTCACAATATGCTTTTTGCAGCAATAGGGAATAGCACAGCCACGTACGTTCTAACTTTACGCCAGATTTAGAAATACTGTAATAATATCTATCCAAGAAAGATCTTTTGTTACTATCCCTTAAAAAGGAGCCTTTTGGTTTACAGGGTCCGTTTTCGATCACAAACCGTTTTACTTGATCATTGAGTTCTTTGAAGTTACCTTTATCAGTAACGTACGGTAAAGATTTTAATTTTTCTATATTTAAAAATGATTCGTTTGAAGATTTGCTCGTACCGGGTTGTGGTTGCTCTGAATCTAAATATTCACTGTTATCGGGCTCTGCGATATTACCACTTATGACGACATCATTTTCTGCCCTTCTGACGCACTGTTCATTTGATTGTTCTTCTATACTATCTTCATTCTTAAAGTACTGACTTATTTTAGGTAACTTTTTGTTTTGTTCTTCAGACTCCTTCTTTCGCTTTCGTTTTTCGCTTCCACTCTGATACTTTCTAAAACAACACCGTAAAAAGTTTGTAATAATACTATAGTTTTTATAAAATGAAAAATCTGATTGCTAAGAAATGCCAAAAAAGCGACCGTACAAATGTATGTAACGAAAGTCCACCAGTTTGTTCAATGCTTAATTCAAGCGTGCAATTTTATAATTATTGAAAGAACGATGAACATAGGTAAATAGTTTTGGTAGTTACGAAATATCAAAATAGTGATTTGTGCTTTTATAGGTAGATTAAAAATTAAAATGATTGTTATCTTATAAATTATTTTAAATATTAGAATAAAATTCTTACCGCGTAGACATAGTCAACCTATTTTCCCAATTGACTTATTAAATATATTCTCACTTGCAACAAACACCCAATTCTTACAATAATAAACAGCTAACTGCTTGAGAGCTTGCGTAATAATAGAATAGTGGACTCTTTCTTATATACAAACTTGAATCGGGGATTCCCCGAGAGCGTCAAATTGTCGGGACGCGTAGGTAAGTATACTCAAAGCGCTGTTGACCGAAACTTACAGCGGGAATTCCCCGAACATCCGCAGTAATACCAACACGCGTGGCATCGGATACGTTCTAAAACTGGGTTACAACTTTTTTTTTACAAATCCTTTGAATTTTTAATACATTTTTGAACTTGCTTATGCAACTCAGTAGGTAAAAAAAAATCAAAGACGAAACTTTTTTTACTAAACATGTATGATAAATAATAAATGCTGGGAGTTGGGGTTCTCCTCTGACCGGGGGCCCCTTCCAGCTGGGGGCCCGTGGCATTTTGCCGACTTGCCACCCTGTAGTTACGCCACTGGTTGCCACTACACGCCGTTTTACAAAAAAAACCTGAGTATCCAAATTTTACCTACCAAAAATTATTTTAAAATTCTCAATCGCTAAATAATTCATATTCCATCTATCCTATTTCCTTTACCTAAATCGAAATTTAACAATGTAAGGTAAATAGGACTTGGCAATGTACCATGTTTGTGAATAATTAAAACAATACAATTTTTGAAATTATTTCAAACAAAATATATTTAGTTGCAATTATACAAATTGTCTTATCATGAAACTAATCAATAAGCTTCGCCGGACGCTAACGTAGACTCTGCATTCGCAAAGAAGTTGTTATTCTTCGGATTCTCTTTCGATATCAAAAGCCAAAGAAGAATGATTACTTGAAAATCGAGTTCTTGGATATCCTTCTTCAATGTTTCTACCGCCTTCTTTGCAGTTACAAGAGGGGAGTTATCATTCATTGACGACCCTCTGGATTCTGTCCTCTGTTTTATGGTTTCCACTTTAGCAGTCAATTCGTTCAACATCTCTTGTCTCTCGGTTACACCAACACTCACTTCTTTATATTCATTAGTCACTTTACTCAGTTCATCAAGTAGCGTACCATATTCACGCACCAAGGGTTCGAATTGGTCATTCAAAATATTCTCTCTAGCTGCGATCTTGTCCATTGCAGATGTGACGTTGTTATGAAGCTTGTTTAGCTGTGACCCAGTTGTTTTGAACCGTTCGTATAGTTCGTCTCTGTAAGATTTCATTTGAGTGTGTCTCGCGCGCCAATCTCGTCCGTCTGCTGATATCTTCAATCTTAACGCTGGTGCTACTCTCTCTACTTCTAGTTTCCATGCTTCCCAATCATACGATTTGTTACTTACTGAGTTTGATTCCTTTTCTTCTGTTTTGCCAGTTTCTTCGCCTTCTGATTCCTCTGAATAAATAGACATATCTTCTTCTACCGTGTCCAGAGTTAAATCGGTCTCGTCCTCAACTTGGTCAATTTCGTCAGCGGTCTCTTCTGTCTCAGGGATGTCAACTATTGGTTTTTGCCATTCAAAGTTCTCTGCTTTCAACGCTTCGTCAGCAAGAACGTTGAGTATGTAACAGACTTGCTCTCCGTAACCCTGTTTGAGTTTATGCGAAGAGAATTCCACGGCTATTTCTTTTTCGCGCAAGATGTCCATAATTGTAGCGATTATGGAGTTTGGGTCATCTTCCTCATTTGGTTGCTCGAAATCTTTTCCAGTTTTTCTTATTAGCCAAGCGGCCGTAGAAGCAAAAACAAAGAACTGCTCGCCAGGATTTGTTGCGGCTATAAAGTAGTAACGACTCATCGGTTTCATTTTAATTTGCGGTCGTAACTCCGTGTCGATCTTGAGAAGGCGCAGTTTGTCCATTAAATTAAGATCCATGACTGTAACTGTAAATATGAAACATAAACTGAAGTGTACCTCTTAATCTAACATAATTGTGATTGTGAAATTGGTTAACTTACCAACTAAGCAAAACTTACCAACGCCACACACGTAAGAAATTGATTTGCTATGTTAGTCTACACTACAATGTTTAAATATTATTTAGATCGGCTATTTTTATTTTCAGTAAGAAGAGAATACGTTTTTTCGGCGATTTCAATAAACAATGTTTATTGTTTGTATAGCCGTTGCTATAGTTACGAGAACAATGTCAATACTATGATGTGACGTAATGATACAGACAAAATATTAAAATGTGGTATTGAGAGCAAAGAATACATATATTTATTTAATATGCCTAAGTTTTTTTTAATTAGCCCGTAAATTAAAGAAAAATTAAAGTTTAAAATTATATCTCGATTACAATGATATTGACATTGAGATCGATTTTTCTATTTGCCATAGGGCCCAATAGCTGATTCTAGTTTTTTTTATAATATAGTGGCAGATGAGCTTGCAATCCACATGGTGGTAAGTGGCTACTGCTGTCCATACCCACCTGTAATCAAGCCCAGATAAGATTAGATATCTACCTGAAGTATTTCCCCTGAGGAATTAGCTGTAATGCCTCGGAAAAGTATGTCTCCCTACTTAAAATCTTACAATTGCACAATAGTTAAACTGTAGGAAATCAAATTTATCTTTTTACCTCGTCTTATAAGTCAGTTCTACATACGACTAGTAGTATAAACTTCGACATTTATTATATTGCAAGTACAAAAGAGCAAGTCTTATAAAATGTAATACATTTCTTTCTCGGAAGCTCTAAAGCTCTGGCGAAAAGGCAAAAGTGATATTTCTATATTCAAAACCTTTCACATTCCACAAATTTTGTAACGTATTCAAAACTAATACGCGTATTGTCCGACTAAATTGAATTTCAGGCAATATTTATTCGATTCGTTAGTTCATATTGTGTGGTTTAATCACGAACCAATGAATATTACAATGGATGCAATCGAAAATTTTAAACTTTCTAACTAATATAACCTGTATGATGAATATAACCCAATATTAAGTTAATATGAACACAAAATTGGCAAATTAAGACTACACAGTGGTCAGTGCTACCCATAAACATTTGTAATTTCAAATTGCATTGAAGTCCTGTCTAATGGTGGCTATAGATGAGTTCATTTGGTCATTATTAAATAACTATAACAAAGTATGTACAAATGAGTAAATAAGTTTAACCACCCAATATTATTGCCTCTTTCCTACTGCTTCTTTCACACAATACAGAAAAATCTTTGCTTACAAACCAATCTAACCTAACGTAAACTAAAACAGTTTCCTTTAATAATATAAAAATGTGATAGAGAAAGTGTTACGATATGACCTCACCGCCTATCACGAAATAAAGTTTTATAAATCCTTTAAGCAACAGGTGCTGAACATATAATAACATGACCTATTCAAGCTTACCACTATACGCAAAAACATCGCGTTGGACTTATTTTATTCGGCGTAAATGGCGTGGAGTTATAGACGCACTCCGTTTACCTATAGTTACCCTAACAAAGACATACATTGATTAATTAGGCTACATTGTCCGCCATGTACCGGCTACACAACTAATTTACTCGTGCGCCATTACCACGTATAAATAGTAGTATTGTTGTGTTGTCATCAACAACGCTTCCAATTTGCCACACAATGAACACACATGTAGTGATATGTGTTACCGTTACAATGTTACGCCGTTACATTCAAATTCCTACTTTATCTTATCACTACTAAATTAGTGGCTAAATGGTAATTTTGCGTCAATTTTAATTTTATTCGCCATTTTATCGACAATCAGTCTGTTTAACAAACAAGCTTGTAAAAACAGCTCAGCTCATATTGCTACAATTAAACTATTAAAGGTGGTAGAACCCTCTGTGGTTGGACTCAGGCGGCACCACGGCCACACCGATTTCTGCCTAATAACAGCAGTGTTAAGCGCTGCCGTGTTCTGGTTTGAAGGGTGTGGTAAGGGAGACATACTTTTTCGAGGCATTCCAGCTTAGTCCTCAGGGGTAGCGGCGCATGTGTGGCCGACCTCAGATAGAAATTTTCTCTTATCTGGTGTTGATTACAGATGTACTTGGGCGGCAGTAGCCACTTACCGTCAGGTGGACTACATGCTCATCTGCTACTTTTACATTATAATAAAAAAAACTCAATGTAGGTATAACCAGTTTTGTATTGGAAGTGCACGAGCATATAGGTCATTTGGTATCAAATGGTTAGCTATTCATATCCATATGCAATTAATTTGTTCTACCTGAATTCTAGCGAAGCAGCAGCAAGCAGTGATAGCCCAGTTGTTGAAACTCGACACTTACTTTCATGGTGAAGGAAAGCATCGTAAGGAAACTTGCTTACCTAAACGATTAATAAAAAATCTCAAAGGTATGTGAAGTCTACGCTAATCGCAATACGTCAATACGCCTTTATTACGAAGACTAAGTGTCCCTTTAAATTAAAACTGGGACAGCAGTGGCCATAGGTATTCAGATTACACACTCGTTTCATATTTGGATACCTTAAGTACAAAAATATGGTTTTTAAGAGTAGTTACGTCACACACTGAAAGCGAATACAACTCCACCCCGTTATTACGGGGGGGTTGAAACAACAAAAGTACGGAAACGTAAAGTTTTACCAATAGCCCTGAAGGCAACAAGGTCTGAACTTTTAATATTATTTTAATGAAAACAGAAAGATAGGGCACAACTGGCAACCCTTTTTATATCCCATAACTGGCCTCGGGGATTTTCTAAACTCTAGGAAGTACAGTACTCAAAATGAACATATATATATTTTTTTATGATATGGAAGTAGCAGACGAGCATGCACTCCACCTATAAGTGGCTACTGCCGCCCATGGACATCTCTAATCAACCCCAGATAAGACCAGTTTCCTACCCGAGGTTAGCCACAGCTGGAATGCCTCGAAAAACTATGTCTCCCTTACCACACCCTTCAAACCAGTACACAGCAGCGCCACCACCACCTATTTCTGCCTTATAACAGCAGTACACACTGCTGTTATAAGGCAGAATAGGTGTGCCGCCGGAGTCGAACCATAGAGTGTTCTACCACCTTCAATTAAAATTTTAGCTTTAACTTTTCAATGTTCCACTGTTGGGCACAAATACCCCTATCTGTTGGGCTATAATCTACTATGTCAACCAAGTATCGATTGGTAAATTTTACACACCATTGAAAACTTTTTTGAACAAATCTCAGAGGTGGTGGTTTTCTTACGATATTTTCCTATGGACATCTGTAATCAACACCAGTTAAGATCAGTTTCTACCTATGATCGGCTACAGATATGCCGCTACCCCGGAGGACTATGTTTGAATGTTTGAAAAAAGTGTTTCTCCCTTATCATACCTCTTCAAACTAGAACACAGCGACGTTTAACACGGCTACTATTATGTAGAAATAAGTGTGGCGGTTTTGCCGTCGGAGTCGAACCACAAAGGGTTTTACCACCTTTAAAACC